>JAIPRN010003964.1:0-17899 GCA_025469175.1 Geopemphigus sp. TES_GeoC_2020 | reverse complement strand
TTTAACGCCATAATTCTAATTAAATTTAACGACGTCGATGTGCCTTCAAAGTACGCGTGCCAAACACGTGATTTCAGTTTTTCGCTGACGGAGGGGAACTGAAATTTTTTTTAATTCACGCGCTAAACACCAAACAGTTCCGAATAATCGTACACACAGATCGCTTCGAATAATTTATATCGATTAATAGTTATTTTCGTTTTATCGACTAAATGGTCCATAATCTAAACAAACTTCGTTGAATTTCTCTTTCGAAAATTGTATTATACGCTTAAACGTTCGCAATGTAACGACGATTAAACGGTTTCGTGTCTATTGCCGAAACGGTACCGTTTTTAAATGGCCAAATAATAATATTTCCTTGATCGCCCTGTTTCTCGGACCGTTTTCCAAAATATTTTACCAATTTCACTCTATAAGTTGAAATCGGTACACGGTGTCGCTGAGACTAATTATTCTTTAATTCGTTTAATTCGCGAAATTATCGTCGTTTCTCCGATAGATCATCGATATGGTAACGCTAACGAATCGCGCTTTGTCATAAATAAACAACAGGACGTTTTCGCGTAATTTCATCTAAAATTACGTTTTCAATCGCAAAATTATCGATTTTTTAAATTAAAATTTTGTAAATTAAAATTTAACAGTCACCCCGTACCTCCACCGCCAACCGCCGATCGCTATGGTCGAATCTCCCAGCTATACCATTGTTACCGGCGCTACAGTGGCCAGTCGCCGGTCGACGAGGACCGAACCGATACGGGACGAAAATTGTCGGCCGGAGATACGGCGGGCGTGCGATTGCCGGCCGACGTGCCAAACTAATATCGGTCAACAGTACAGCCGGAAAACGTGGAAAAATCGGAAAATGCACCGGCGCCAGTGTAACGCACGAATGGACGACGTACTGGACGGGGATGAATCTATCGGAGGGAACGGTAACGACGGAGCGGCGGCTACGTCACGGAAACAATGGCGCAGACGGCTTCCGGCCGGCGGTCAGGACTACGAATCGATTTATAAAGTCAAAATAGTCGCGGAGAATCTCAAAACCGCCATTAATCAACAGGTATACGTCGTTGTTTACGATCTACCCGAAACGTAGGCGAATAGGAGACTGTACGTCGCAAATCCGGGCGGAACGCGTTCGTCGTTTTTACTTCGAACGCCGTCACGAAGCGCATAAACGCGCTAGCTGCTTCGTCTTACGTAATACCGGCTACTGTCGGAGTACTTTCCGCGTTCGTTTCTTTTTTATATAGTTGGCGCAGCTGAAGAGATCGAAAATCCCGTACCCGGATAGGAGGTTTCTGAAAGAAGAATACAACGACGTTAAGGTCGAGTTGACCAAGCTATTGAAGTCGATGCATAACCGACCGCCGAACGCGAAAACCTTACGCAACAATATAGATTGTCAGCAAAATCGTTTCCAATCGTTACGATACGAACAAAACAGATTAACGCGGCGTATCGAAAACGAGTGCGGTAGCCTTCTGTCCTGCATATACAAATTATTAACGTGTTCGTGGGTGCGATTTTTATAACGAAACACATTTAACGAGTTTCCTCGCGACGTAATTACCATTTATTTTGAACGACGTTTAACGTAATACGTTCGACGATTATCGAATCGTAGCGATTTTCGTTTAAAATTCCGTACGAAAACCGTACGTATTTTAATAAAAACTACTTGAAAGTACACGTTTTTCTTCTTATTGAAAACCAAACAATTACATTCGCGCCGCAGAACGCTATAAGTCATAAACGGAAATTTACTACCGATATCGTCTTTTTCGTAAGACGATACAGCGCAACACGCGTTTACAATAAAACACTTTCGTTTTCCCAGTTCAACGGGTTACCAATATCATCCATCAGCGGGTCGCTTACCTGTGTATTTTTGACGCGTATTTTTTTAAAACGTATTTCATTATTGTTTTACAGCACGTCGCGTAAATATTACTAGCCGTAACTATAGTTATAACTGTCGGTTTTGCCCGAAATTCGTACGCAAATTTTTTATTTTCGTATTCATTTTTCGTTTCATTTTTTACTTTGTATTCGTTATCCGAATGTTTAATATTCGTATATAATATAAGTTTTAAAACTGTCCGCTTTTATATTTTTACTACATAAACTTCGCGGATTTACTCTTTTACGTACCTTTATCCCCGATATTAATGAGTTTCTGGCGAGTTAATATTATCGAAGACATCATTTTCAAATATTTATATTCCTAATAAACCAGTAACGTTATAATATCACGGACATTGCCACTTTTATGTTCAATCGAATGACTTTCGAATAAACGACTCCAAACACATATTTCTTCTCGTTGTACATAAAATATAGGAGAGCTAAAATTTAATCGCTCAATCGGTAAATTGAATTTGAATTTCGATGACGTAACAAAAAATCGGTTTTTTTTAAAATATCCGAGCGTCGGAATGGTTTTTTCTTTTAAACGGACTTATTGTCCCGGCAAATATCAAACAAAAAGCGCCCGAAATCCGTTAAATATATTCAATTCGGTAATCGAGTAATTTAACAACGACTATCGCGCGTCTGAAATGAAACGTTCGAATCGAAATCCTCAAATGACTTTATTTTCGCGTCCAGTGATATCCTATGCCAGTGATTGACTTATGGACGAATTGCTAGCTATTGAACATCGCCACTTATCGAACCATCTAGTTAGGCAAAATCTACGATTCGGGCGTTTGTGCCAAATTCGATCGCACTTTACTAAATCATCATTGGCATTATCACACCAGGTACCAACGAGATGATATTCGTCGACCTTTTAAAGTATTATTTTATCGTCGAAAATCGTCGTTTCGGACGATATATTTCGTTGCGACGCCAACACGTTAACCGTTTCACGTGCAATCTAATTTACATTATACGTCTGTAACGGAAGTTAACATTCGCACGTTTGAAACTAAAACGCAAAACGTACGCTGTTTGTCGTTTTACCGTTTAACGGGAAAGCGAATTGGCAATGAGAAGGATCGTTTGTAGGTAGATAAACGTGTATCGCGTACTACGATATACGTACACGTTCACACTCGGATTGAATATAGGAATATTACGAACGCCATATTCATTTAGGTGAACATGTGAAACTTTATATAATGAATAAATAGATACATTTTAAACGTTTGATATTCTCTGTATTATGTGTGAAACAGGACGTGTTACGGCTTACGGATCAATAGAAGAAGTGGCGTTTCCATGGTGTGTTCTGAAATCAAACGTATTTATGTATTACGCGTGAACAATACGACATTTTAGTTTTAGAAGGAAATTTGCGAAGCGTCGGTCGATTTTTTCCGAAACAAAAAGTAGTCGGCGAAAAACCGCGTGTTTGTAACCGCTGGGAATCGACGGAGAATTCCTAAACCGTCGCCCGGGCGTATTCGTTTTGAAACATACTTACGCCCGTGATCAATTCGGCCACTCTCAACGGCGAAGGAAAGTGTACGGCGAGTAGTATGACACCGGGTAGTTGTACGCGTACGACGGATACGTGTAGATCGGTGCGTACGTTTGCGGGTACGTGATTAGGACTTGAGCAGAAGCGACGGCGATGAAAGCCAAAGCGGCGACGATCAATAACTGAAAACACACAAAACAATTGTAATTTGAACGGTTGAACGTAAATATATATATTATAGGAATTCCGAAAAAAGCGATAAACGAATGCGTGCTACAAGTTCCGTCTCGTTACGTACGAAAAAATTATCTGAAATTCGTTTGAAAAATTTAAGTGAAACAATACGTTAACGTTACACAATATTGTTTTACTGTTCCGTATACTCTTAAGGATTATTTACGATATTACAATTTCGCGAGTAAAATAAGAAATGTACGTGAAAACGAAAACCCAATCGCGTCGTTTAATTTTCAATCGATAAACGGCGATTTGACGACGACGAAAAATCCGCGGAAACCTGTCGCCTAAAGCGAAACGGACTCGAACGGAAAGTGTTCACTACGCGACATTCGTACATCGTCGGTCGCAAAATACGAAAATGTCGACCGCGTTAAATTATCGCCACGGCCCGGGCGGCGTTCGAATAGTTTATTTTTTACCAATTATCACTCACCGTTAGCTTGTACATGGCGATCGTTTTGTTCCGACGAACTTGGTTGTGAGCAGACGAATAAACGAATGGCGGCGCTAACCAACACTGCGGGTTGATCACTGATGCCGTGTCCGTTCGGCCGCTCGGTATTTATATCGATCGGTTCGTTTTGCGGAAGGCCTGTTATTTCGACACACGCCATCCGGCTAATCGTCGCAACACGTTTCTCAACGACGCGTATGGTAATGCGCGGTTTATTTGCATATCGCGCCGAAATGGAAGAACGAAAAACGGTGTTTCGCAAACGCGCGCACCGGCCGATTCTGCGGTGCCCGCCGCCGTCATTGACCAACCGGCTTGTTCGTTCCATTTACGCCGCGTACGCGTATATTTACGGAATTACCGCGCGAGATTCGCGACATTATGTTCGCGATAACACGAAGACCGTGACCGATGGCGGGATTACGTTTAGTGCGACACGGACGCAACCCGTACCGGTACGGGAGCGTAATTTATTACGCGTGAAAGAACAAAACGCACGCGTCGGACCCTTGACATTTCGAACGCGTACACGCGTAAATAAAACGTCGGCGATAACGTCCGATTTGCGTAACGCCGGCCGACCTAAACGAACGATTTCGCGGTCCTCGTCGTCGACGTACCGATCGTAAATCCTGTCGGTAAAATAGTCGTCGTCGTCGTCGCGACACGTAGAGAATATCGAAAGATCGCGTTCGCCGTGTTTTCCCGCGCTATTTCGCGGACGAGACGAGACCGCGTGGCCCGGTCGAGCATTCGCCGAAACGCCGTGCACATATTTCGCCGGGGCGTTCCGATAAAACAACGGAACGCAATTTTTCGATAAAAACGAAAAACGAAAAATCCGTTTCGGTTTCGCGTAATCGATATCGGATCATTGTGGCGAAACTCGCGAGGGGTGATCAAAAGGATCGAAAGTAAACGTCACTCGTCGAATAGGATTAATTCGTCGCGATATATATTCTTCGTACGCGCCGAAATCCTCGAATTACAGAGGGAGGCCAATAAGTTTCCACGAGCGTACGTTTTGAAAGTTTCGGCGGTCCGGAACAATTTCGACACCCTTTTTTTCGCGTGAGACGAAATAACGATATTTTTACGCGCGTATCTGTATTTGTCTCGATTTTTTCAATTACACAATAACAAGGCTAACAAGCACGATTCCTGCGTACTTTCTGTACTGATTCGACAACTGCGTAAATGAAGAAACGCGTTATTTTTTTAACGTCGCGTAAAAATAGGTAATTATAATTTATTTGCGCCACAAGTCTGTGTACAATTTGTTCGCCAGTCGGTGACTCACGACGTAAAAATATAAAAATAATTAACGAAATTACAAAAATACGCGAAATGACAACAACAACCGTAAAAATAACGAAAACCGCGTGAAACACATTCTAATATTCGTCGTTGCGACACGCATATTTTTTTAATAATTGGGAAATCCGAAATATAAGAAGGTATTTCGCCGTATAAATCGGCGCCGATTATTTCAAAATATCCACCGGATGTATACATTCTAACTCGTTTAAAACTTAATCGAGAAAACGATATTTTTATTACGCTCGTACAATTATTATATAACATTAAACGATAATAAAATATCTGTTTTCCTTTTGTATAGCGCGTCCATTGAACAATTTAAAAATTGTCTCGATAAATAGTCGGTAAATAAATATTGTAATCGGATACAAAAATTCATAAAGTTCGGCAGGCCACCTGAGACTAGACGCCTAATTCGCGTAACTTTTTACTACGAAATACCTATACTCGTGTATGTGTGTATGTGTGTGTGTGTGTGTATGTGTGTGTGTGTGTGTGTGTGTGTGTGTGTGTGTGTGTGTGTGTGTGTGTGTGTGTGTGTGTGTGTGTGTGTGTGTGTGTATGTGTCGCGCGAGTAATTATAATACTGTGGAATCGGAGGAATTCGTAATCGTAAATTTCGTTTTCAACTGTCCCGTAAGTCGGGTGCACTGTGTGTACGGCACACTGACACGCATTAACGTGTATCGCGTTACATTATATAACGAAAAATTTCTCTTTCTAAATAATTTACGCGAATCCGATATTCGCGAGACTATTTTTATTATTCGCGAAAAAAACGACCACTTTTCCCGATTAATAAGACAAAAATGGTTCGACAAAAAAAGGCCGCTCTAACTTCTTTAAAAATAAATCTATACGTGTATGAAGATGCCTCGTATTACGATTTATTTAACGCGAGATTTTATGTACGTCGTTATAGATGTTCGATAAAGGTACGTTGTTATTACGTCGAAAGCTATTTGACGGCGTTTCTACGTTTTCAAAATAATCGATAAAAATTCGAATTATTATTAAACGTTTTTTTTTTTTTTAATAAATTTGAATTTACCGCGATTTTTCCGAATAATTTTTTCAATATTATTTTTATACCGATCTCTTTTTTACTAATATCGCTGTATACGTGGTAACTTAATACATTAAACACGTTTAATAATTCTAATTTATCGAATTTTCTCATTTAAAAACTTATACCTTCGCCGAAAATTATGTTATGGTGTAGATATCTCTTATCAAATGTCTAGCTACCATAGTGTTCTTAGAAAAACCATAAAGTGGTACCATAAAGTGGTACCATAAAGTTGCATTTGAGTTTCACTTTGGTACAGCAGTTGTAAATGCATGGAATGTTTTTAAAAGTGTCATAAATAATTGTAATATACAAATAAAAAAATTCCGTGAGAATCTCATTCGTGAATTACTGAGTGAAGTTATTTCTTCAAAGTTATCAACTCCCTCAGTTTCTACAACATTTGTAAAAAGACCACATAACTTGATGGAATGCAAAGCTGGGAATTCAAACAGGAAAAAACGGAGGACATGTGTTGGCTGTTATAAAAATCTGAGGTTGACATTGAGTATAAAAAATCCAAAAAAAATACAAACTCGTATCAACAATTTGCGAAGACTGCGAAAAACCATATTGCTTACAGTGTTTTCAACATAAACATTAGTTCCAAATTATTTTTATATATTGTTATTTTATTGCAAAGATGTATGATTTATATTATGTTATTTTATTTTATTTTTATTTTTTATTGCAAGGATTGCATTTTTTTTTTCATTAAAAACTATATTGGTTACAGTGTTTTCAACATTAGTTCCTAATTATATTTATATTTTGTTTTTTTAAGGCAAGAATGTAAGTTTTACAGATATAATGTTATTTTTCGTTTACATAATTATATTATATTCCCTTTTATTATGTTTTTATTGCAAGAATTGCGTTTTTTTTATATTAAAAAATATTGGTTCCCAATTTTAAAAATTTTAGTACTTTGTAAAGATGCGTGCAATTTACTTTCATTCCTAACGGTATACTATTATGTTGGGTATGTTAAATATTGTGTTGATGTAAAGTTATTTAAGTTCTCAAAGGTTTATCATGACTGTCAAAATTAGTTATTATAGTTAAAAATTAATTTTATAGTTTAACATTTGTTTAGGTATGGTCTAAAATCCACAGATTAATAATTTTTCTAAAATAGTAAATATCTCAACTTTGACTCATTAGAATCACAAACCAGAGTAACACAAGCTCAAGAATATAGTAGTGACCATGTTTTTGGCCTTAACTTAAAATATAATTACATTTTCAACTAAGGAAGTTCAATTAAGTTAAGTATTACATGGGTGTCACCGGTGACACCGGTTGTAATTAAGTTTTAATCGTCGTTTTTTCGCTAAATGTTTATCACGTGTATTGTGAAGCCAAAAATTATAAGGACAGTCGACACATTTTATTTAACGAATACGTTGAAAATAGACGCTTAGATAGTTTGTAGCTTACGTTATGTACGTGTAATAGATATTCAACTCGGATCAACTTTTTTATCGATCCTATATAATATATCCAAGGTACATAGAGGTCACTTCTATAGACAAACACATGTACCATGAAAAGTATACCTACGATAGATATTATTAAATGGAATAATTTTGTTACAAATTACTTTTCAATAAAATCGTCGCGATAATATAACGCGCGCGTTTTAATGAACAACGGCAAACGACGTAATTCGACGCGTTAGCCAACGCGCTCGATTCATTACTTTCCGGGTGTTTTATTCTCGTAGAAAATGATAATTTTTCTTTTATGATTTTATACGAGGCATTTTTTGTTTCTCAATAAAGGTGCGCCTCGCTTAAAACTTGGTGTAGAGATTAAACGCATAAGCGCGACATTAATAGCGTTAGATATACCTTCATTTTCCGAATAATTGTAAAAGAATATCGTTTATTAGCGAAAAAAATAATCACTTATTATCGGCGTTCGTGCGCTGGTGATTCGACATTATTACAAAATCCGAAGCGAATCGTAGAATTTTCGACGGATAACTTATTTAAAAAATATAAACGTTTAAGCACAAAGATAATATCGTACGTAAAATACCGACGTTGTTTCTATATTTTGAAAGTATCACGCACGTTGTCTGAAAACGACGACATTTCCGATGAAATGTATTTTATACAAACGAACGTTTGTTTTCTGTACGAAATTCGTTCTCCTAGTCGTAATTATTTTTTCAACTCGTCCGATAGTGAATTTTCGTATTCAGTATACGAAAACTACAGGCGTCGATTAATCAACACACACGTCGCTCAGATTTAAATTACTACGCGACGCAACCGACTGTAAACGAATTAATGACAAGCCGTCCCTCGGACAAATTCTGCGGTCACGCCACAGTACACCCGACATTCGGCGTACGCGTGATTACGTGGGTAGATGAATTTTATAAATTCATAAGAAAACGTAAACACAGAAGGTATTTTGAACAAACGGTTTAATAAAATCGTACAAGGTTGGCACAAATGTGGGAAAAATATTCTTTACAAGAAGATTATACGAAATTGGACAGCGACAAATAAGTTGGTAGGTACGGACATTCGGGCGGCGTTTGCTGTGTACTGGATGGGTGCGACGACGTGCGGCACACGACGCGATGAAGTTTGAAGTTTTCGTATATTCTCATCTGAAAACAAAATACGCGTCGTACGATTTAATCTTGTGGCGGATACGAGTCACGTTAGTACTGTGTAACGAGAACAACCAGACTCCAAATAGCGGTAATACAAATGGTATTTGACGGTAGTTAAAAGTCGGTAAAACGCTACGGTACGATGACAGTTGTATGGCCGTTGAATGTTGACGGCGTATTGGCGAACCGTTGCGCGGGCGTAAATTCGTTTCGATATTATACTTACGTCCGCCATCTATTTGGCCGTTCTCAACGGCGAAGGAAAGTGTACGGCGAGTAGTACGACACCGGGTAGTTGTACGCGTACGACGGGTACGTGTAGACCGGCGCGTATGTTTGCGGGTACGTGATTAGGACTTGAGCAGAAGCGACGGCGACCAAAGCCAAAGCGGCGGCGATCAATAGCTGAAAAACAATACGAAACAATTCGTAAGCGGAATTCGCGTTCGAATTATCGCGGGACCGTTGTCCGCGGCTCGTGGTACGATCGGCATTGAATTGCCCGTAGACTTCGCGAAACGTACGATTCCCGAACACACACTCACCATTGACTTGTACATGATGGTTTTTTTTCGGTTTCTCGTCACGAGTATTCGTCGATTGATTGGAACTTGTCGACTGCGGCGCGAATGATGGTGTCGTCTCCAAACACAATCCGTATTTATACCGCGTTCGTGTTACGCGCCTGTGATTTCATCCCCACCGGAATCGACAAACGCGTAGTATTTCGCTTGACCGTGTCTACACGCGTCGTGCCGTGCGTTCGTTTCGTTTTTTATGTTCGGATGTAACTCGTTGGTGCGTAGTCGAGTAATACATTACGAGTCCCGTCGACAGGCGCGCGTCGAGAAAACCGGCTTCTGTTTTCTAACGGATTACTACGCGCGGCGGGTACACAATGCCCACAGGAAGACCGTGACCGATTAAGACGCGAATTATAATGAAATAAAATATAAATTTGCATTCAAATACAAATTTATTATTCAGTGACACCTTGAGGTCGTCGTTATGAAACACGAAATCGAGAAGTACGGTTTTTTTTTCGGAAATTATTGTGATATTGTATCGGTGCGTTCTTCTGATCAAAATGTCATTGTCGACAAATAACGCGAAATCCTGGGAACCTAATTTGTACAAGGTGATCTGCATTAAGAAAAACGCTAATTTTTTTTTATTCGAATTTTAACGCCGACGATTTTTTCACGTTCATAATGAACCATAAATAATACGACGTTACATTTCGTACGAAGACTAAACATTTCACAATATTCAAACACATTTCGATTTTCTAATTTCATACCGGCAATCTAAATAATTTTTTACGTAATAATAATATTGGATTTTCTTTATTGGAAAAATACGTTTCCAATTCGGTGATTAACTGAATAAACGTCGGTCTAATTATTCGATCAAAACATATTTACTACCGTTATATCGTTACTGTACCGTATATTTCAATTGGTTTTATTCGTATCAAAATATATCGGCGTTTACTATCTAGGCGATAAATCGCAACATTCGAAATATCAGTTTCAAAAACGACGGATTTGACCTACAGCGTACATTACGCAAACTATTCGTTAAAATACGAAGTATTATCGATAAATACGTAAATCACTAAATCGCGTGACGTTTCCAGCCGTTAACTTTTATAACGCTCCGCATTTTGTGACGACATGTGTTGACGATATTCCGAATATTATGGATACTTGAACGACCGAACTGACAAAACCACCAAAAACAAAATGTATAAGCAGTACTTAATGATATTTGAATATCGTATATTAGTCAACATTTCGATTTACAATAGTATTCTCTACGATGTCCTATATAATTATAATATCAATGAATCTACGTTTTTATCTATAACCGATAATATCATAACGTAAACACACGGATTAATTTTCGCGCGAAAAATCCTAATTGTATATTCTAATTAGGTTCTAATAAAGATATACATAATGTTTATAACCGATAACGTTAATAACAAGCATTCGGACATAATAACGTATTTGGATAAAAGTTTATTTAAATATTCGTGTAGCACGCCGTGAAAAAAAAATATATATATATAATACGCGTATATTAATCAATTCTAAATGCGCGCTTTAAAAATTGTACGAAGAATCATCGAGAACTCCACGGCAACCTTTGGTTTGTTTCCAATTAGAGAAAAGTAACCGTAGGCTAGTTATTTATTGGCACCCGGAACAATGTTCAACATTATTGAGCAGTTTCGCGTTAAATTGACGTGAACGTTACGCGATAATTTACTGACTAACCGCGTTACGTTACTACACTGTTATTCGCGCCGAAAGAACTAATTTTGAATTTTCCACGACTTGTCAACAAGTTCGGTTACAATTACATTCTACACCGGCCGTACTACTACGTGATAACAATAATATCGGCGGACACGTCCCGTTCCGTGAATTCGTATAACATAAACATATTTATAACGAACCCAATTTTCGTAATTAAACGTAATTAATTGAACAGTTTACGAAAAAATTCGATCCCGTTGCTCTGGTTTATTGAGTTCCTCTTAGCTATTTAGTTTCCAAAATAATCGTCAACGAATGACGCTATTAAATATCACACGTCGCGAAATTTTAAAATATATTTATCTATGTAGGCGACAAACGTAGCTATTTAGTCCCTATTGAGTACCCCGTTTACTTTATATTTACGTGAAACGTTGATAGTCGATCGATGGTAGAATTGTATTTATTCGTTTTTTTTTTGATCCCATCGTTAAATTCGTTAAAAATGTATTTTGTTTCGCGTTAATAAATCGTACAAAAAATATATCGTAAAATTAATCATTTTCTTTACGTCTTTCTATAAGGAACAAGAAACGATAATAACAGTAACAGTTGAACAAATAATCCGAAAAATTGTTATAAAACCGAACTATTAAACCCAAATGCCCGATATTTAGCAGTAAGGTCGTATTGATATATTTTTGTTTAGGATTTAAACTCTCATTGTTCACGTTCCCCAGGATTTAATAATTAGTATACGCGTATTGGTGCGCAAAAATATCACGATAATAGCTTTCGTATTATTATGGTAAAATTAATATAATAACTATACGTAGTCCACTATTTATTAAAATACTGAAATAAATTTTACTATTTGCTCGATAAATTGATCCAAATTATCTACGTAATTGTATATGTAAAAGTATACATGTAGTTAATAATTATTTAAAGCCTCCATAAATTAAGTAAACAGTGGGCTAGACAACGATAAACTCGATACATTATATCGGTATATTAGAAACGAAATATATAAAATCGTAAATAGATAAAACATATTTGGACACAACACGTCGAATAAATATTCTATAAGTACCTAAAAATTACGAAAATAACCTTATTAATAATTTAGATAAAGTTTGATAAAATTCGATTAACGTTGTAACTAATATTTGTACGGATATCAGTTAATCTATGTCTAATACATTTGTAAATAATAAGGATTTTATAATCGTAACGCGAGTTGTATACCTATACAACGCAAGAATATAGGTAATAATAAGAGTTACGTATTTAAATAAATAACGAATCAAGAATAATATAAACTTTAAATCGAATATTCAACGTTGTTTACCAATTATCGAACGTTTAACAATTTTTAAATGACGTTTTCAAAATAATATATATATATATTGTATCGATGAAAACGATTTTTTCAAACGTACAAAATCGGAATATTTATTAAGACTGCTGCGAAATGTGCGTTTTAATATGTGCGGCGTGATACGTATATTTCAAACATGCGAAGATTATTTACTCAGATGAGACAAATCATCTAGAAATTTTGCCGGCGTGAGTATGCAAGATGAACCTATATTAAAAAAAAAAAAAAACAAAGCCTCTATAAATATATAAGAACACAGACTTGGACACGAAAAACGCTCACCTATTATAACCTCCCAGTGTTTGTACTGGTTGGTCACTTCGTACGCGCACCTCAATTCGGAGAACGAAATTCCACCGGCCACGAATATTATAAGTCTTGACCTGTTAGTTTGTTGACCGTTATCTTTATGCCATTTCCCGTATCGAGTTCTAAAAATCACCAATGTTCAACATTTAAGAAAATATAATTTTTTGATACCAATTTGAAATAAGTGTCGCGCATTTCGCGTACATATTTTAAATGCCTGGCGAAAAGTTAACGCAACTATTATATCGGTCGTTTAATACATTTAACGCGAATAACGCTTACAAATATTCTACTACGTATGATCCATACGACTGCAAAGTGTTTTTTGACAACTTGGATATTTTCATTAACGTGGGAATATAGGTAATTCAAAATTAAAATTTTAGCTTTTTATTTCGAAAATACTGTTCTTATTTATTGAATATTTGTACAGAATTATTGTAATTTGTGTACGTAAATTTACGTTAATTACAAATAATACGATAAATACAATTTTATTGACGATTATTTATACGATCATATTATATTTATTATCGTCGTTCGTTTGGCCTAATGTAACAAAATAAAGAAGGAATATAGTCGAATTTATTGTCCGTGAATTTAGTCATATTTAATATGCTGCACAGTAGACGTCCTCAAAGTTCATAAAATCGTGTCAGTGTACTATAACGTAACAGAAAACCCAAAACAAATATTAATATATGCGTTCCGTTCGTTTCAATTATCTTCGGTAGTTATTAAAATAATAGTAACAGTCGCTACGTATTAATGTAATAATAGGGACCACGATAATTCGTATTTATCGTATTTGGTATACATTTATTTGTGTATGAAAAGAAAAGTAGCTATGGAAAAATTGAGAAATTACGTAATTCCAAATTATAATAGATACGAATTTCATAAAAACATATCGGTTTATCTTAAACGTTTTTCCGATTTATTAAAATTTTGAACGAAAAAAATGATTTACATTTTACGAAAATAAATAAACGTTTACTGAAAAAAAAAATTTAAAGATAATTTATTGGACGCGACGTAAACGTAAATAATGAAATTGTATACGCGCCTTGACAGTCCATAATGGTGGCTAATTAGAGTAGTTCTGTCCACTACAAATGGAAAATGTTCAATGTTCAAATTATCTTCTATACAATCTTCCATTACGTCCTTGATCACCGGTGTCCAACGAGACAACAGGTACGTATCTTTGGTGATCCGATTTTTACGCGGTATTTGATATTTGACATTTTTATCACCCTGAAATGATAAACCTGTTAATTACGTGGTACCCGTCGACGAAAAACGAAATAATTATCGATACTACTTACCGCGATCGTATTGACGCCCAGCAAATTCAAATTGACAATAGCCTGTTTGTCGGCTGGCGATAGTTTCGCGTTTTCGATTAGCTTGTTAAAATTGTCCTCCGATATTCCGTTCTTACACAGAATATACAATATGACGATCCTCATTTTCTCAACGTCAGTGACGGTACTGTCAATTAGTTTAGGCATGACCTTGCGCATATGGTCTTTGATCTTGCAGCCGAACGGATTCGTACCCATGGCCAAGTCTTGTTCGACGTCACACAGTTCGCTCAAGTATTCCGAATGTATTCGCAAGCAGTTTTCCGCCAAACTCATGTGACTCACGTATTTGGTCAACTCCCGTTTGTGTTGCGGCATTTTCTTAATCGCCCTAGAAAAATCGCTCACGGTAGAGTAATCGTCGACGTTGGACAACGTCCGCGTGGCGTTCGACAAATTCTTCAGCTTCTCCGTCACGTAACTGAAACACAACGGAAAACAAAACCGACTCGTGAACCGGGCGCGCGCAATCAACGGCAATTGTCCCCGCTGCACACCCTTCACTGACCATGTAGCCCGAGAGATGTGTTCGTGCCGGAGATTTACCCAAAAGTCGTTAGTTTCGTTCAACAGCACCACCCTCCGTTCGCCGTCGTCCATATACCTATTGAAAACGATTTAACCGCGACGCTACAATTATTATTGTCGGCGTCCGTTACTCACTCGTACGTGTCATTCTCTATTGGCAAATTGTCGTGTATCATAGCCTGAAAATATAGCTCATGCAAAATCGGCGATACGCAATCGAATCCGCGGTCAATTATTAACAATCGCGAACGCGACTTCTTTACGCCTTCGCCCATTGTCGGGTCTTCGGCTTTGCATTCGTCCAATTTGCTTTGCACGGTACGAGCCAATTCCGCGTTACGGTGATACGCGCTTCTGTACCGTACCGTCGGATATTCCCCTAATATAGCGCAAACCGTCGCGATCTGTCGTGCCGCGTTCTCTATCTCAACGTGCGATGGCAACGAACGATAATACCATTTAACCATATCGCGGCAATCTAAAGAAAACACCTAAGAATATATACGTTTTAAAAGGCCACCGTCAGCTACTAAAACAAAACAAAATAATTATAAAACCGACCGTACGTGTGTATATATTGCGTGCCCCTGAAAACTCACGTGGTTATTAATCGATTCGGGAATGATCAAAAGGAATTTCGACGACACCGCGCGTTTCTTTGCTATTTACGGACGATTTCTGGCGATAATTTCTAATTTTGCCAAACTTCCGGTACACCGGCGTAGAAATTAACATTTTTTTATTAAATTTAAACTCCTCTTATAAAGCGTTTTTTTATATCGCTTCACCCACGTGAAATTTTTAATTTCAAAAAACGTTTATCATTTTTGTCGAAATTCCGTTATAACCGTGAAAAAACTGTGCGCACAATAATATAAAATACAATATATACAGCGTAACAAAAGTGACGTGAATACAATTGTTCAACATTATAAAAGATATTGTAAAAAATGCAACGTTATTTATAGAATCGGTACGAAGTTAAATCGTTATATAATAATAACGATTTACGATCAAAATGTAATTACAATATATGCTTAAATAAGGTACAATTTTGAAAAAACCAAATTGAATAGACACAGGCGTAATTTGCGATTGAAAGTAACTAAATCCTATGGCGGTGACTGCTGTTGTACATACGTAACTACATAGAAATACGACCAACCACGTAAAAAATTATAGCGTAATATTTCAATAAATACGTACACTTTTACAATAATCGTACGTTATTTATAGTATACAGTAATAGTTACGTTATTACTTTAAATAACAAAATAATGGAAACGATAAAATGCCAAATAATATTTGCTTACCAAAAATTAGTTATCGTATCTAAAAATAAATCTTGGAATCAAAAAAAAATTTTCTTATTAACCATAACTTATACGTAAATGATTGATAACGCACCTGTCGCTCGTAAGGTATAAATCCGATATTAATCTCTTTTAACGTTTTTATCTTCTTGGCAACAATTGTTTTCGACAGTTTCTTAAACAACGCACCTGGACATGCTATAATTAATATGAAAAAAATACCCGGATTACTATTTCGATGTTTTTAAGTGAAATAATAATAATTTATTAACACATATCGATATTCTGTTTTTAGGTTTCGTCGAACAATTAACTCGTAAGGTATGCTTTAAAAGTTAAACTAAAATACCTACATATTTACAACTAATACTGTCGTTACTGTGGAAAAAGGAATAACTCACAGAAATAATGTTATTTTATACATAATTATATTTCCTAAGTACCTGCCTAATTATGAAATATATTATCGAGTAACTAAGACGGAAAATTTCTATTTTTCGTTTTAATATGATAAACCATAAACGTGATACAATATTAAAAACTTTCGAACATTCCTAGACTTAATATTCAATTCTTCTAAGATCGCTATTTTAATTCACTTACAGTACGAATAATTTGTCTTTGCCGCAATTTACATAATGTTAATTTGTAAGCTAGGTTTTAGCTATACCTATACCCGATCGATTATTGGGTGTCACCCGTATATGTTTATATATTATCTAAAGTATACAAAACGTATACTTACAGGCGTTAAACGTTCATAAACATTTTTATAAACGAAAAATATAATAAAACGTTTCGTATCGATTAATTTAAATATCGAAATACTTCACTTTGCATGAAGTAAATATGAGCAGCTTTATACATGGGATATCCTCGAATGAAAAAGTCTCCAATGAGAGCGTCGATGGATTCTTCGCTAGGATTGATTAAATAAACAGCTTCAAATCGGACCAGCGGCTCGCGTATTATTTGCAAATTTTCCACGACTAAATCCAACAAAATAAAATATAAGACATACACGTTGTTAGGCGAAATTAATTTTACGAGTATTAAAAATAAAGGTATCAACACCCAAATAAATAGTATTCCGACAATCGGTTCGAATAATTTTTTATTATATATTATATTCGTATGTTTTAACGCTATACAAAAATGAACGAGTATTCTAAATACATTTAAAAAGCATTCGGTTGCTTGAATAATAAAAAATAGTATTTGGTGCGTAATATCCGAGGTTGTGGAACAAATTGTTATCCATTTACAATCAAGTTTCATGATACGTCAATTTATTATACGTTTTAAACGATGAATTTATAAATAGCGTTAGAAAAATACTTTTAGAAAATGTTCGAATAGAGTAACGGGTCCGGCTAGTGAAAATTTAAATTCAAGATTAAAGAAATTATAACGATAATGAATACTCGGAAAAAATTTCGCGAAAATTACTACCGCATTCGGAATACCACCCAAATATAAACTTATTTTATTACACCATAGACTAACGGCAATAATCCGAAGATATTTTCGTTTTTTAAAATGCGCGTCAATTTTTTATTTTTACAATAAGACACCCACACACACCC
>JAIPRN010003963.1:0-17901 GCA_025469175.1 Geopemphigus sp. TES_GeoC_2020 | reverse complement strand
AACACTAATTTAATCCTATGGCGTCATAAGAGTTGATACTTTTTTGTCGGAAGAAAAGTTTTAAGATGGTTTAACTAAAGAAGTACGTATTATCTTATTTAAACGTATCTCAACAAAAAAAGACGGTGTTTTAACTCCAACTCGCATTGTTGAGCTTCAATTCTTATCTGCTAAAATTCCTGACTCGTTATCTATTTATGATGTCACCTTCAAGATCTCTGCCAGCGTACGTTCTCCACTACAATGCAATTTCATTGACTATGTTGCCCGTAAACGATCCCAAAAATATAATTCCTACAAATTCAGATTTAAGGTGGGTAAATGTCTTCTCCAAAAACTTTCTGAATCATTAATAAACTCCTCAAGACTCTCCTGCCAAATATTCTCTTCTCTCCAAAACTTAATAGAGTCTTCCTTTTTCCATATCTGTCTATTCGTTGTTCATCAAGCACTCTCTCCAACTAATCTACAATTTCACCAGTTAAGTTAACATTACATTTTTTTTTCACGTTATCGGTAATACCCTCACTGGCCCGGAAAGCCTGAAGGCAGTACTTCGGACCAATGAGTCGCCATCGTTTATTGGAAAATTAATACAAAAGTCTTACAAAAACGATCATCCTTAAGGGTAGACGGGCAACGCGAGCTATCCCCAAGTTGTTTTACCCCGTCCCTCGTACATCATATCTAATTTACAATAATCCTTAAGAGCTATCACTTCTTAAAAACTATCACATGAATGGTGCGCGGTGACAGGACAATACCCTGCCACGGGGCAACCATTTACATCGTTCGCGCGAATTAAAAATAAAAATACAAAATAATTCTTCTGCCCCTGTTTAGCGGCCTAGCCGCCATCTACCCTGCGGCTACGATGGCGCGACAGAGCTGTCATGCCAAGTGCCTGCCTCTACCGTTCGGCGACTTCCTTCGCCATCATCACCGACTCGGCGAATCGGACGACGGCGTCCCAGTAGACTTGAGATTCGAGCATGCGCTCGACCAGATCGCCCGGTCCGAATCCTTCAATCCGACGGACTAGCGCGTCCCGTTCACAATCAAACGCCTCACAGCGAAAGAGCGTGTGAAACGCGCTGTCTTCCTCACCGTTGTCCGACCCGGCGTGTCCGCAGTGCGAACATCCGGGCGATGGTGCACGACCGATCCTATGCAAAAATGCGTTGAAACAGCCGTGCCCCGTCAACAACTGCGTGAGGCGGAATGTCATGCCGCCGTGCGATCTCGCCAACCACCGTCGCAGCAAGTCCGGAGGAAGCATGGACCAGGTCCATCCGCGGCCACTGTTCGCGGGTGGGGATTCCAGCCGGCTGATCCGCCGAACCCATTCAGCCAGCGTCCCGTCCCTCATTGCTGAACGACTAGGAGCCAACTGCTGCGACGTTGCTCGGACCCCAGAGAATAGTTCCCCTGAAGACACCGCTGGCGACCGCCCCCTTCTGGTCTCAAACGCCCGAAGGCGCTCTTTTGCCAGCAGATCGAACGGCGTGATTCGAGCGAGAACCGTTACGGCGTCCTAGGACACCGTTCGGTACGCACACGCTACACGGAGGGCGGCCCTTCTCTGCACCCTAGCCAAAGTAGCGGCGGCCCGCGCGTCATAGTCCAAAGTTGGCGCCCACGTCGGCGTGCCGTACATTACTACAGATTGCACGACGCTCACGAGCAAGCGCCTTTTGGCCTCGCGCGGACCGCCGAGATTCGGCATCAGGCCGGTCAGGGCTCCCATAACCCGCTGCGCCCTGTCGGTCGCTGTGCGGATCGAACGCTTGGACTCGAACTCGAGGCCCAGATACCGAAGCGTCGTTCCTAACCGGACAGTCTCCTCCAGCCGTAGACGAAGATCCATCGGCTTTCGACGGGCCGTGAACACTACGGCCTAGGTTTTTTCGACCGCAAGCCCTGGGCGCGTATGCGCCCGGCAACCGTCGCGAGCGCGGTGTTCGCGCGGACCTGCACTTCGTCTACAGTGTCCCCTTCCGCCACAACCAGCGTATCGTCGGCAAAACCGAACATTGACACACCGGCCAGTAACGGAAAGCGAAGCACCGCGTCGTACGTCACGTTCTACAGCAGGGGGCCGAGCACGGAGCCCTGCGGCACGCCGCAAGAGACTTCCACGGTCGACATCTCGCCGCTTTCCGCGTCGTACCAGTGCAGCTCTCGCTCCTCGAGATATGACCAGAGGATGATACGCCGCATGTATGGCGGTAAGCCAATTTAGCAAACTGCTAAATGTTTACACTACTGTATTCAGCCTCGATTGTGCCTATATGTTCGAGAAGTATTGTGCTAAGGTTTTCCTTTATTACGTTCCATGAAAGGTAGAAACATTTAACTCAATGCCTCTTTCCGACTCGAATATCCTCTCCAACCACTGTCATTAGAGAGTTATTAGACAACAATCTCATTAGACGAATGAATTACCGCTATAGTTTTTTGTAAATCGCCTGTCGTCGATTCTGACATTTCTCCCATGATGCTTCAACACCTTTCGCCTGATGCTCATTGATCTTCTCTTAATTATTCTGAACCAAATCTTTCTTAAAAAAAAACACTCGATTCCTGGACGATCTTTAAATTCATTTCATACCCAAACCTAACTCTTCTACTTCTTTCCGATCTATTGTCCTCTCCTCGGCTTTACGTAAAGTTTCGGAATAGATATTCAAAAATAAATGGTAGCTTGAATCGAATTCAATCTTATCGAACAATCTATATGCTTTTAGAAGAGGAAAGAGAACTACTTATTACTATAAGTATTGTAATGATATCTATATATATATATGGGAGTCAATATTATGTAATTTAATAATATTCGTTGAAAACATAATTGTAAGGAATTATAATGTAAACACATTTTTGATGTAATGTAAAACTAAAAATATCCTTAAGTATCAAAACTGTTGGAACCGATAAAATAAGCACATTTCAATGTAACAATGTATAAAAAAAATAATAACTCTTAATTATTTAATTAGGATTTGTAATAACTCAAAAATATGGTAGTAAGTCCGCTGGGACAAGGGGAAAGAAATGCTTAATTACCTATGTATAGGTAATCAGGCACTGTTGGGGGACGTATTTGAATTCTAGTGAGTTATTATACAAATATTTTCGGGGTCGTAGATGCAAGAATTACTTAGGAAATTTGGTATTAAATAATTGAATCACTTACTTGTTCGATCTTGCTGCTTTGAATATGTTTTAATAAGAAAAACTTACGAAGTTGATTATGAAAGAAAAAAGGTTGGGACGGTGAGTTTGCTTGTGCAAATTCACCGACAATGACAATGGCTGCAGAAGTTCTGGTGTAAAGAACGACCCTTGCTCCTTGAAATACCGACTTATTGACTCGTGGTTGGGCTGGCTCTGCATACGCACTGTGTGGTTGGGGTGTGTTTTTGGTCTTTTATAACCGAGCTGTCCCGTCGTTATCTTGCGACGTGGTGGTCAGCTCATATCAAATTTCTTTGATATTGATATATTTTTTTGTAATTATTATTTTATCGTTTTCTTTTGATGTTTTTTGTTTACTAATGAACACGTGTTCGTTTAATTCGTGTCCATTAGTGTGATATTTTTCTGTAATTGCAATAAGCTCTTTTTTGTAAAGGGAATAAACTTGTTTTGTATTTGTCATTAGATTGTTATCATGGTCGGTATTTCGAGGAGTTCAGGTTTCGTTCTAACGTTTATTAATGTGCATTTTTTTTATATATGGCTACAATGAAATATGTTTATTATTATAATTTTTTTTTACTATTGTTAAATTATATTGAAATATGCATATATTATTGATTCCCACAGTTGTAATACCTGTGGGTATCCTTACGTTTTTTACAATTGAAATATGTTTATGTTGTTGTTTCCCACGGTTTATATGTATATATCATTACGTTGCGTCCCACATAATTTTTTATCCATCCGTTAAAAGTAGCCTCTTGGAAGAGACAAAGGTACGCGTTTCTCACGTGGTCGAAATTCATTTTGGAGTTCACTCATTTGTAGTTTTACTCTATGCAGACGTTTCCGTCGGGTATGATTTCGTGGTTTAACGTTTTCCCTTTGCCGTCGACGCACTACGGAGGCGCGTCATATGGACGTTACAACAGTAACGCGTTAGGCTCACATACGTTCTTAGCCAACCGTCGAATGAAAAACGGACGTCTCGCCGTATAGAATTCGCCGGTGAAAAATTACGGCGAATATTAGCCAAAATATCAGATATCAACCAGCAGCACGTTGAAAATGCTCGGAACGGCTCGTACTAATGCGTTGACGACCACTTAGTGACGACGAGTAGCGACTGTTTTTACCTATTTCGCGTCAAACGAAAAGTACCCGTTATCGAGTTGCCGCCATTTCTGTTAACACGATAATCGTTGACAGCCCACCCGAATGTAAAATACGACGCGTAAATATTCGCACCCAAGTGCCGCCGCTGAAAGGTTTCTTCATTCAAATTAACGTGTCAAAAAAAAAACACCTCAAATATCATTTTGGCCAATTGAAATTAATTTAAGTACAAATTGTCGAATGTTTTATTAAAAAATCAAAATATTCGCAAGTTCCAAATTAAATCGTACCTTCAATAAACACACATAACCGCGGTTATTACGTGCCCGAACGTTGTTTAAAACTCGTGTTTTCTTCGTGTTGTATGGGTACGTATTTTTTACGCGATTCGTCGTTTCGACGCCACTGTTACATGGTCGTATAAAACGTAGTTCAATGCCGTTTTTCGATCGTAAGTTCACGACGATCAAGTTTAATCTCGGGAAAATTTTCGAGAAAAATCGATTTATTCGCGCGCGTCTACAAATCCTAGTCTAGTTAGAAATAATCGCTGGGTACGTATCCTCGAGTAGATACGCGAAAAAATTTCGCGCGACACCATAAACCGCGAGTGCCGTTCTCGGCAAAAGTATGTAAGTGCAAACCCGTTAATCGCCTCAGGTCGCGTTTTATTAGTTTCTCAGGTTGATTTAAAACGCTTGGATCTGAATCTGCGCGTCTAATTGATCACGTGAACAACTCCGCTAAACGATACACGTATACGGTTTTCAGTTTCGAAACAATCGGTTTCCGACTCCGTTTGATGGAATCGTCGTCGTCGACACCCGGAGTTTTCGATAACGGCACTGGTTGGTAGCCGGTGACACGCATTTGGCTACAATGTCAGTGATCCGTATACAACGTAGATTACGGTTTAAATACAAAATAAACGAATAATTTAAAAATAAATACGCGTCGATCCGTGGGGAACGTAATGTAGGTACCGTGCACAGGAATAAAAGTTACCGAGCATGCTGTAAGCTCAAAATAGCGCGGTCGTAACGACAAAACAATAGCGTTAGGAGGAGTGTATGAGTTTTCCGTCTATGTGTTTAAAATGGCAACCAAGTCCTGCCGGTGGGTAATTAATTAGCGGTTTATTAAAATATATCATCCATAGTACGGTGTGCCCGTCAAAATTATTTCAATCAATTCCGGTAACGTTAGTTGGGAGTACTAACCCCGTGCTCGTAAGTATAATTTGGGGTGTAATTTTCGGTCGATTTAATTAGTCGTAAATGTTACTCGATTTTTTGACGAGAAATTTTACGTTTGAAAAAATTATCGGGAAAATCGCGTTGCATTCAATGCCAACAGTACACACGATTTGCCACAGAATTTGAATACTACTTAAGCACGTAAAGATCATAGCACACTACGTTTTACCCTATAAACGTGTCCATAGTTAAACAATAACAAAGAAACGAATTGCCGTAGAACCAATTCGTTCATGTAATAGTCTAATACAGTGTTTTCCAACCTTTTTAGGATCGCGACTCCCATTTTTTTATTTTTTTGTAATGCGACCCCTTCAAAAAAAAAAAATGTTTTATTCGTCAAACTTTGATTTAATTACTGATAAAATATTTATATAGTATACGATTTTGATTAATACAACATTATTTAAAAACCTATTGTTAAGCATATACAATAAATTAAAATATAAAAAAAATACATAAATAAAATTTTAAAATATACAATTTAACTTACTCACGTGTTAATGGGACACTTGAGCTTGAACTTTTGATATTATTGTTTCCATATTAGGTTTTATATTAGAAACTGCTACTCTTAAGTCTGATTTTACATTTAATTTCGTCCGATATTTGTTTTTTATTACTGTAAGAGCTGAAAACGCCGAATGACATAAGTAAGTGATGCAAATGGTAGAAGTGTTGATACAGATATTTTTGACAATTCTGGATATTCTGATTTTATAGAAATCTAAAATTTATCACTTGTAATTTCATTGAATTTTGTACGCAGATTTTCATCGGAAGATAACCCTCATCAGTTTCTCTTTCATAACTAAACTTAATTCAGAATCCATTTCATTTATATTAATAGAAAATGGATTTCTTATTCGTCCTAACTTTTTTCTGGAAACTTTTCAAACCGTGTGTTAAAATTATATTCCAAATTTTTGAGATGAAGTAATATTATGCCTTTTATTTTTCTTAATATCAAATATTTCATTGTCACTCATAAATTCCGAAAAATATGAAAACATTTCAAAGTTTTCATTATTAATATAATTTATCCATAAACGTATTTTTTTTTTTTTTGAAAGCACCGATTTTATCGGAGAGAATTAATGTATTTGTGTTTTTACCTCGAAGACTTAATTAATAAAATTAATTTTAATTATAAAAAGATTTAAATAATAAAAAGATTATTTAATTTATCAAAAATATCGACAAGGTAACTTAAAATTGCTAACTATTTTTCATTTAAGAAGTGTTCTGCAAGTGTATTTTTATGTTCAAGGATAAAAATTCGTATTTCATCTTTTAGTTAAAAAATTCTTAATAATATTTTACCACGAGATAATTACCTAACTTCAATATGAAATAGTAGTTTTGTATGATCAGATCCCATTTCATACAGAGCATCGTAAATAATTTAGAATTTAGTGGTTTTGATTTTATAAAGTTAATTATACTAATAGCATCTTGTAGTACTTTATTGACAAATGGTTCAAGTTTTTTAGCTGCTAAAGCTTCCTTATGAATCATGCAATGAGTAAATAAGATACTTGGTGAAATTTTGTTAACTTTAGCTCTAAAGCCTTTTTTTGATCCAGTAAGTGCTGCTGCACCATCTGTACAAATGGCCTTACACATTGACCACGAAATTTAATTATTTTCAAAAAATGTATTAAGAATAAATATGTCATTACCAGTGGTTCTGCCATTTAAAGATTGACAAAATAAAAAGTCTTCCAAAATGTCTTTGTAAATACACCTGACATACACAAGAAGTTGAGAAAAGTTAGAGATATCTGTTAGAGATATAATCGTCTTTGCAATATATTTAAAAGTTGTTTTAATATATCATCAGATACGTTCGAAATCCGACGTGATAATGTTGTATCAGATAATGGAATTGATTTTAAATCATTTGCATATGCCTCACCGTGCATAGCCGTTACAATTTTTACAGTAGCTGACAAGACAAGAGATTCGCCAATCAAATGCGGTTTTTTTGTTTTTGCTATTAAGTATGAAACCTTGAATAGTACATCTAAAACTTTCTGTGAAACTGTAGAAAATTATGAAAAACTTCTTTTCGAACCTTTCATGAATTTTCATGTCTTATAAAAAATTGTTCATCTTTATTACTAAATTGCGAATGTTTGGTTTCTAAATGTCGTTAAGGTTTAGAGGGTTTCATACTTTCAGAAGCAAATATGTCTAAACATATTACACACTTAGGACGATGCTTACTTTTTTCTTCAATAAAAGTAAATCTAAATTGTATATACTGTTCTTGATATTTACGTTTTTTTTTTTTGGTTCTCAAAATTGAAAGTTTTTTCTTCCAATTCTTCGTTGATAGGTTGGTTCGTTGTGGTTTCCGACAGTTTACATTTTTTATTTTCACTTGTACTTTCATAACTAATAGAAGTTGAAGGTCGTTTAATTAAAAATTTTTCCATTTTAAAACAGTATAGTAGTTACGTACTCAATAATATTGATTTTATATCGCGTAACATACACGTACTAACCAAATGAAACCTAGGTAGGAAGTGATTTTTATATTTGCGACTGAAATTGTTCAAATATACGAGTTACCAACAATTTAATAATCTATATCGGTTATCGTCCGATAAGATTACACTTCTCGGTATGTTATTGTATAAATATAGAACAAAATAAATAATTAACTTTATTTTATTTTTAAATAATATGGAAAAATCATTTCATCTATTATATTATTTATGGCAACCATTGGTCTAATATGTAAAAATGAAATTTAGTAGCTACGTATATACGTTACTATATATTTCGTTTTCTCCTTCATAACGAAATTATAGTTACACTATCCTGGAATTCGTATTGCGCGCGCAGACCTCAATAATAATAGCAATATTTATTTTATATTATTAGATACTATTAATTATATATATTTTAAAGTTCATTAATTAATGATATACAAATAAAAAAGTTTAAATAATAAGAAATAAATAATATAAAAGAGCTACTTAGTAGATGTTCTCAAATATTTAACACGATAAACGCTTATGGAAATATTACCCAAATTATAGAAAATACAATGACCCGATACGGCATTTTTCACGTCACTATTCTTTTATAGGTATTATATCAGTCGAAACAGATAACATGGAAAATTGAAGTAAATATCATTTTAAACATCTTTAAACTCTCCAACAAAAATTTACCACGTTCTCTTGAGACTATAATTAGCAATGGACCGAATAACCAAGCTGTATTTAAGTTGATGCCTATTGGTTTACAAAAACAGCCAGTGCACCAATTACTATTTACAAGGCTTATTTTTTATATCAAAGCGATCGATTGTGTTAAATTAATATAGAATAATAATTATCTTTCAACAATATAGTAATTGATCATGAAAACCTGTCTTAAAATTATAAAACTAGGAGGGAATTGGGAACAGTTGACCATGTATAGAAAGTTAAAAAAAACACACACATATGTAGAATAAGATTCCAAAATTTATTGTTGTTTTAAAATATTATAATAACTACTGATCAATATAAAATACGAATATAATATAATTGAAGCAGTCCTTTTGCTTGATTGATTAAAAACTATTTTTAGCCTCACCCATCACCACAATAGAAATAACCCTTGGAATGGCATTAAACCAATTTATATAAGCAAAAATATTAGTTCTTTAGTTCTTTTTAAACGAAATATATAATTAAAATTAACCTAATCTGTATTCATAACTATAAATTTAAAAATATTATTTCCTATAATAAGTGTAACCTAATAATATAATAATCATAAGCAATATATAATATGAATATTTCATATAAAGTCTGTAAATTGTATAAACACATCAGCACAAATGTTAAAAAAATTGATAAATTTATACAGTTTTGTGATGAGAGTAAAATACAATTGTATGTACTTATTTATTAAATTTAAAAAATATTATTTTTTAATGCCATAAGTCGTTTTACTATAGAAGTTCTTTGTCTAACAATTAACCAGTTAATAAGCAAAATATAATAGGCCTTTTAGTGCTTTTACAATGAGATTGTTACAATTAAAATTAACAAAATTCATATTTAAAACTACAATCTTAAAAATATTTTTTTTTAGAATAAATGTAATTTAATAATATATTAATCATAATATATAATATTAATTTATCATATGTAGTTTTGTAAATTGTATAAACACATCAGAACAAATTTTTAAAAAATTGACCAAATTATACAGTTTTGTGATAAGAGTAAAATACAATTATATGTACTTAATTGTTAAATTTAAAAAATATTTTTTTTTAATCCCATAAGTCGTTTTATTATAGAAAAGTTCTTTGTCTAACAATTAACCAGTTTATAAGCAAAAATATAATACGTATTTTAGTGCTTTTGCAATGAGATTGTTACAATTCAAATTAACAAAATTCATATTTAAAACTACAATCTTAAAAATATTTTTTTTTTTAGAATAAATGTAATTTAATAATATAATAAACATAATATATAATATGAATTTATCATATAAAGGTTGTAAATTTTATAAACATATCAGAACAAATTTTAAAAAGATTGATAAGTTTATACAGTTTTACGATAGAAGTAAAATACAATTATATGAATTCATTTGTTAAATTTAATTTCTTTTTTTTTTTTAATCCCGTAAGTTGTTTTACAAGAGAAAAGTTCTTGGTATAACAATTAACTAGTTTATAAGAAAAAATATAATGTCTTTTATAGTTTTACAAATAAAATTAACGGAATTCATATTTAAAATTATAATTTTAAAAATATTTTTTTTACAATAAATGTAACTTAACAATAAAATAATATGTATAAATATAAAGTAATATGTAATATTATAATTATACGGCGTTTGTAAATTTCATAAATGCGTCGGTTCAAAGTAAAAAAAATTAACAAATTATTCGTTCGTGTTAATTGCATTTGTAGGAGGATAATAATTTAAAAGTTGCAAGCCCACTTTATATCTTTCGTTTAAAATGTGTTGGGTAAGACGTTTGTACATGATGCTCAGTACGTAGATTAATTTGACAACTACAACAATGAGTATGAATATTGGGTATATTATTCTGGGAACCAACTGAATTGACCACTGAGAACTGATAAATAATGGTATAATAGAATACGCTAATATATATGGCACGGTTAACAACAAACTGAAAACGCAAATTATTGGCATAGCTATGTTGTTCATTACGAATTTAAGACTCAAATTTTCTAAACCGTCCGTATAAACGCGACTCATAGCTTGTTTAAGAGGACATGTAGTTCCGAATATAAAGAGTAAGTTAAAAAGTAACATACAGATTAAGTGTAGGCCAAAGTCCTTCAATTCCCATATTACGGGCGATTGGTGCATAGGCACTGTGAACGGCACCACCATGGTGAGTTGAAAAACAAGACCAAATAATTGCGTTATTATACAGAACATCACAGCGAATATAATTATTAGCTTGTAACCATTTATGAACAATAACTTAAAATATCTGTTTATGAGAACGATACTTAATAATAGCTTTCTAATTTCTTGAATAACGAGACGCAATACTGACCTCCACATAACGACGTTCATGAATACAAAATATATTTCAATCATGCCTATTTGTCGATATGGGCTGGGAGTTGGTTGAAATTTTGGGAGAAGTAACATGATCAGACGATAACAACTCACGGGTATTGTCATTAATAACAAACTGAGTACAACTAATGTTACAAACATCGTGAAAACTAAGGCAATCAGACGCAGTACAAAATAAGTGGGCCGGGTGTACGATTGATAATTTCGCGAAATATATATTTGTAATTCCTCTTCGTTAGTTTCATCACCCAATAGATACGATTTTATCCCAAGCATATTAGAAACATGATTGCACCAAATTTCCACACCTTTTTTTATCCATTTGGCCATGAGTTTATATTCCGCTATGAGAACTAAAATAAGTCTCATAAACATTGACCATTCGTCGATGTAATTGTTGTCCGTCGGCATTGAGTATGGCAAAAACGAAGGCAATATAAATTTAATAATTCGTAATGGTATCCATACTAAAAGAAAAATAAGGGTACCATACGCTAAGATGGAAAGAGCACATTTTCGATAATAATAGAACAAGCTTTTGCGTTCTAATCCCTAAAACATAAAATGAAAATGTGTAAACGTAAATTTTAATTGTTCAATATATATATATATATTATACAGTACTTTTATCAAAAGTTGTGTGTCATTAAATTGGAAAATATGCTTCAAGAACCATAATATACCAGGTCGACAAACTACTTGGACAATATCTGTAATTGGACCGAAAAAGTATAAGTATACAAAACCGAATATCCAATGCATTACAACGAAACTGTTAGGTGCTTTATGATAATTTTGTATTCTTTCTTCAATATTTAAATTAAACATCGCATCCGAACATATGTCCATCCAACATCCACACAATAATGGAATTGCACCAATCAAAAATTTCAACATTATTAATGCCTAACAAACCAAAAATAATTAAAACATTATTTTAATTTGTTTAATTAATAACTAATTCTAACTCACTTTAACAATATTATAACTCGTGTCTACCGCACGCTTTAAGGGTTTGCTTCCAGTAAAAGTTACAAGAAAAGACGCAAAGAACAGAACTATTGCTGTTAAACAGTAACCGATTATTGTTAACACTGATCTTTCAAAATGTGTGGGAACCATTTCCTCAGGTAAAGTTATTGTGTTCATTACAAATTTTCCCAAATGATACGGAAAGAATAAAAATACCACTATGCCAGATAAGGTCAAAAATATTACTAAACAAATATGTTCTAATAATAGATTTGGTTCACGTAACCCCAAGATTTCTTCTAATGGAACGCGAATTCTATTTATTGGGTTTTGGTTTACATTTTCTTCATTACCCTATAAATGACATTAATATTTTAAATATAATATTTACATAAATGTAATATATATTTTTACCTCGTCTTCATGATTAGCACCTAATTCTTCTTCCTCTAATAGTCGTCCATTAAAAGGCAGCTCTCTTCGTATATTGTTAGCTAACATTGCATGGCCATTCAGCACCAATACTGCCATTAAAATGGCAAGTACAATTAAAATAGTAGGAAATGTTTCATATGCATCGTAGACAAGTTTCTCAAATGACCATATATCAGAAGCCAACGAAAGTAACTAAATATTTCAAAAATAATAATGATCGGTAAAATAAAATTTTAAATGTATGAATTCAATAAAAGCTACACTTACCGGATCAATAGTACCATTAAATAGGCATTTGTGAAACTTGAATCCCATAGAAGGAATAATGAATAGCCATAAAAATGGCAGCAGAATATGAAATGTATAATGTTTGGCTCTTTCCAAAAGTTTTTCAGCGCTATATTCGTAAACCTCTATAAATGGCAGACTATTTGGCATATCGGTGGAATAGACATTCGAAAATGAATAATAATGGTGACAAACTTCGCATAAATCCGAATGTCTGTGACTGAGCCAACGTATCAAACAATCCTGATGGATATATTTAATACTGCCTGCACACACACAAGGATGAAACAATGGGTTTGTCGGCCCCCCCTCATATCGGCACACCCTGCATAAATCCATATCTTCGTATGGGTCATCCATATCTTGTGCTTAGATGAAAAACGCAACAATTCTGCAAACCCAAAACATAACATAATTAATAATGCTACTCATAATTGTTTTAGCTAAAACGATATTACGCGTAATACTACATGTAAACAAAAATTTAACACGTAATCGACGTTAATAAAAGATTATCTTAGAATAAAGTTATAAGCGTGAAAAAAATACTTTCTTATTATCATTTTTATTATATATATATACATACATAGTGTACATAATACTACCGAATTTGAACTTTATAAACGATGATCTAAAAATTTTATCGCTTTAAAAACATCTATGACATCCACAGGGTCATTTTTGTGTGAAAGTCGAAAAATCGCGTAACGAGCGAAATAGACGTACGGGCGGTAACATATGCACGTAATGGTGTTGTTGTTTGACGAAACGTATGTATTGCTGAGGTGACTAACGAAAATATTACACAATTAGCATCGGGCACAAAAAAAACGCTCTAGGCCCATCGCATGTACTTGGCGTAAACGCCATTTTCGATTTCAATAATTTGATTATCGATCGTAAGTCGTCCGTAAATAACAAAAGTACCGACCGAGTTGACGTTCGTCATTTTTGTGAAAGTCGAGAATTTGCGTAATGCTCGAGTCAACGTACGGTCAGTAACTTACGTGTGTAATGGCGTACTTATTATTACACGAACGCGGCCGGCTATACACAATGGCCAATTTTATTGTGTGCGAAATCAAGTAAAACGAACAGGTGGATACGCACCAACGATGGGATAATTCGAACGACTTAATTGCTATACATACTTACGTAGAAATAATACGGCGACGACAATAACGGGCAAAAAACTTCTAGTAAACGAGGCGAGAAACAAAAAACACAATGTGACTGTAGTGAACTGATGTACAGCCCGGTGCTACGCTCCACATCATAGACACATACACATACACATACACATACACATACACACACACACACACACACACACACACACACACACACACACACACACACACACACACACACACACACACACACACACACACATACGATCACCGGACGAATCGAGCAAGTTCGACAAGGAGAGACGGCGAGTGAGAGTGAGAAAGCGAATGAGCAACAAAGAGGGCGCGCGCGTTAAACGGCAAGATGACGAGTATGAGAGAGTGAGATAGAGACGCGCGATTGTTTTTATTCCATGAACGAATATATTATCGATTTATATTCTAATCGCGGGATGTCTTTTCGTCATCTCGTAGTACCCAAGAATATAGAACGGTGTACTTTATTGGTGTTAAATATTAATGAAACGAGCATTCGATACTTACATTGTCGTTGCACCGATCTAAGGAGCACAGCTAACCAGTTCTTAGGTAAAGACGACGCGTCTTACGGTGGACAAGGAGACGTTACTTTGTTAACAACGACGACGACAACTACAGCATCTACGTATGATAATCACGGTATTTGTGGCGGCGATACTCGAGTGGTGGTGAGCGTGAGGAGGGGAGATTTTCCATCTTTGTCTAACGTGTGCGTAACGCGACGACTGTTTCAATCTCGGACGATCACACCCGTCACTATGGGTGTTCACGATTCAGTGCGAGTAACAGTGAAGTGTTTCCGTGGTCATTTATTGTGACGCGCATCCGCAGTGCGTACCAGTGTCCGTTCGCGGGGACATTTTCATTCGTAACGTTTTCCCGCGTCCGGCCGAGTTTAGCATCCTTATCAATGACGGTACGAAACTCGGTGTTATCTATAATACTTTGCTACCCGTCCGATGATTGCCAGTGAGTGGTTACCCGAAACGAAACGTACTGTGTCGAAAATACCGTTCGCGTTTTTTATTTAGCTTATCAGGATCATTACTACATTATGCGATAATGATCTGAGTTTGTCATGTATTTTACGTAATATTTCCGTGTACATTGCATTCGTAAGAATCCAACGCGAATTAATCGGTCCAGACCACTACAGGTAAGACGTTACTTTGTTCCTATCAAAAGTAGCTTTAACAAATACTTTCTTCAGTACAGATCTGTTCGAGCGAGCACCCATTCCATTTGTTCTAAGGGATTTGGTAGACGAGACGTTTGTCCAATATTTACTGTTACTGTCTCGAATAATGCGACTTAACACTACTTATTCACTGCCTAGGAATATGGATGTATGGATATCTTAATGCAGTGCATTGCCTCAATAATGAACAAATACAACTGTATTTGTATTAATTGTGGACGACTGAATAGTCACCGTAAAACCATTTTTAACGCGCTTTTACTTTATTTATGACGTCGAATTATCGGTGAGTGGCTGTTATTCTCCGGATACGTGTAATTAGTTCATATTTATTAACGTCGTCGATAATGTTGATTAAAACTTTTTGTACCACAGAAATAAAATTTTGGCTACAAACGCTTTCAGATACATACAGTGAACAGCGATAATGACTATGATGACCTTATGTTGAACATACGATAGAATGAAATCTGATTATCTTGACAAATAATACACAAAAAATCCATTCGGATAGCCTACCATCCAATATATATGAAACCATGTAAATTAATTTCTTAGATTATGATAAGTGTTTTGTTTACAGAAAGATTCAAAAGCAGTTTTAAACTAAGGTAATTAGGATACAGAAACATTGTAAGTGTGATTAATATTAATATACATATATATCTAAAAAGGAATTATCTATATTGGATAATTGTCAAAAAGGCGATTATTTCAAATGAGTAAAAGGAAATATTTCTTACAGTATCTTTTAAGGAATTATAATTAATTATTCTAAAGCTTTAACGTTCGCCGAAATTCATATTTCAAATATTCTGCTCATTAAATCTTTCAATATAAATGTAAATTAACTAGAAAATAATATATCTGAATAACTAATGTCCTTCTCATTCAAAATGTTTTATTCACAGGAAAAAAATATCGGTAGCTCAAACAACACAACCAGCAAAGGAATTAACAGAGCAATAACTACTGGATTGATGTTACATGGCAATTCTTACATTTAACATTAGCAAACAATAATCATTAATTTAGGAAATGTATTAAATCATGTGTACACAAATATAAATCAAATAAAAACATGTCTTAAATAATTTATTTAATCATTGTGTGTCCCAACACTAAAACCATATCCATTTAGTTAAAAGTAATATGAACATAATTAGATTTTAATTCAATATTTAAGAACTATGTAAATATATAATATAGTATTAAATTTATTATTATTAATTTCTTTAAGTATACCATACTTATTTTATTACATGATTTGTTTAATAATCATATAAACTGAATAAAACATATATAATAATGTCTATATTATAGGCTTTGTACGATTATTTTTTAAAACAGAGTAGGATAAAGTGAATATTAAAAATAATTTTTAATCTGAGATATTTTATAACCTTTTATCAAATGAAATCAAATATTTCTGTATTTAATACTATACACTTAAGTAGTAGTGAAAAAGTTATTATTGTCAACATTTTAATAAAATGAAGTACATAATATGTGATTAAATGTATATATAAACTTTTTATAATTTAATATTGTACATATATAACAATAATTTATTTTTAGCTATATTAAAATTGTTAAGTCACTTCTGAAATAACTATCATTTATATTGTTAAATTATAAACAAGATTTGATTACAATTTAATTGATAAACAATTTTGCTTAAACATATATCACATAAATACATTAAAGATATTTAATTTATTATTTTGAATTTTTTAATGAATGCCATACTTATTTTATTACATAATTTGTTTAACCATCATTTTAAACTAAAATAAACATGTATACTAATGTCTATATTATAAGCTATTGTAAGAATTTTTTTTTAAACAGAGTATGAACAAGTGAGTTTTAGAAAAACCTTTTTATTTTGAGATACTTAAAGACATTTTACCAAACGAAAACCAACATTTCTGTATTTAATATTATACACTTAAGGAGTATTGAAAAAGTTATTAGTGTTAGCATATGAATAAAATGAAGACTCTAGTATGTGTCCTATACATATGTATTAACTTTTTTTATGATTTAAGATTGTTGTACATATATTTTGTATATTTATTGGTATAATTAATTGCTATAATTTATTATGAACTATATTAATATTGTTATATAAAAATATTTAATTTTAAATTTTTATTGTGTTTTATACCTATTTAATTTGATTATTTGTTAAATAATAATTCTAACTGAATAAAACATGTATTCTAATGTCTATATTATAAGCTATTGTAAGATTATTTTTTTAAAAAAGAGTAGATTGAAATGAGTTTAAAAATAATTTTTTTTCTGAGAAATTATTAAAATTTTACCAAATAAAATCAATGAAAAATTTATTGATGTCAGCTTTTAAATACAAAAAAGTACATACTATGTTTTTATATGTATGTATAAACTTTTATAATTTAAGGTTATTGTACATATATTACAACAGTTTATTTTTAACTATATTAACATTGTAAAATATTCTTTGAGATAATTATCATTTATGTTGATAAATTATATACAAGATTTGAATTCAATTTAAACGATAAAAGAATTTTACTTGTATATATTTACATTAAGAGCATTTGATTTATTATTTTGAATTTTTAAAGTATGTGATTCTTATTTTATTACATAATTTGCTTAGTCACCATTTTAACTAAAATAAACATGTATACTA
>JAIPRN010003962.1:0-17906 GCA_025469175.1 Geopemphigus sp. TES_GeoC_2020 | reverse complement strand
GTACGTTTTAAGCCGACGAAAAACTAAAATATATTTTTAAACTTCAACATAATTACGACGCGTGTTCGTTAAAAACGAATAATCTCTCGACGTTTATATAACGTGTCTTGGTTTCGTCAGGGTCGTCCGATTTATTTATTTAAAATTTAACCCCCCCGAGAAATTCGGGTCTAAGTACGCAACTGGGATACGGCAACGATCGTTAGGACTGTTAGCCGCGTACATTTTGTCGGGAAATAAGCCGCGTTTATTCGGAAAAGATATTCCGTCGGAAACGTAACGTTCAATATATTTTGCCGAACGAATACCATTTTTCGCCCACCCGAGTGTGTTGTATCTCCCGCGTAATTACGATTCCCTGAACACGTTCGGTGGGCACGTCGAACGCGTTTCCGTCGGCGACGATTCGGTAATAAGAACAAAAAAAAAAAAAAACGTTCTCCTAACGGTCGATTTATTAAAAGGAATTATATACACCGACGTATTACGCGCTAAACGTAAATTGTAAATACGTGACGTGCGTGCCAGTTAAAAGGGACCTTTGACCAGCAATCGAGAAAACCGTGTTTAAAAGAGTTTCGTCGGGCTTTCTGCCCTCTTCGTGTCTCGTTATCCGCAACGTCACCGCTTGCTTTCCGTTCGCAATGTTTGTCGAACCCGAAACATCGGATACGTGTGTGTGTGTGTGTGTGTGTTCATGGCCTACCACCAAGCAACAGCTAAAAACGATTCGCTAATTCCGTAATTCTCTACCGGTCCGAACGCGATTTTATGTGACTTAACTTTTGGCGCTTGGTTTCCCGCGAGCATTTCCCCCTTAAAACTTACCAAAAAAAAAAAAAATTTGAAAACGTTCACACGGTTTATGGTCCCGTTTAACTCGCGTATATATTTGTTATAAAACGAACTTCGTGTCGATTAAAAATGTACAATTCGAACGTCTATAGCGCGGCCGATAACGATTTAATCGTTTTTCAAACAATAGCGGACGTGAACGAGTATGGTTTCGGGTAAATGTTAATCTCTACGTTATTTAAATTAGGTAATACACGAACTATTTATTTTTAACCATTATATTTACGAACAAACGTAATTACGTATTACATATATATATATATATATAACCGAGTAAATTATTTACTTTGAAAGACGTCCTTGTAGCGTTTTTCTACAGAGATCATCGGTGAGCAAAATTCGTGTCCGTAAATAAATCGTTAAAACGTAATCGAGGAATATTTTATTCGGAAAATTACAAAATCGTTTGGAATACAAGTCTGATATATGTGTGTGTGTGTGTGTGTGTGCACGTTCCACGACCAGAGGTCCGGTATGGTCGTATATATACGGTACAAATCGTTTATAACGTCATCGGTTATAATGAACGATCGGTTATTACGTACAAAGTCTACGGGACCCGATGAAATGGCGTAGGAAAAATCGCGTACGTACAACCGTTCATAACGTACAAATCGGTTATTAAGAACGTATTTCTAGGTGCCTTGAGGCCTTCGCTATCGGTTACGGTGGCGATCCATAGTACGGTTGGAACGCCCCGGGCAACGTGAACCGAAAACGACGAATAAACTGTATGATAACGCGATAGCAGTTATCTTGGATAATACGTTTCTATAACCATTGCGACCAATTTCTACGTTACGCTTGCGCTCACCGGCGGTACTGTCGCGTAATCGTATAATACTCTTATATAAAAAAAACCCGTCTCACACACACACACACGACGAAACAAACCACTCGATACGATGAAACGGTAAAGATGTCGTTAGGATACTATTTCTCGGTATTTTGACCGATTGTAGGACGACCACTTGCGTACATTCTACTGTACCGGAACAACCGGCGCGTTAAGATTTCCGTTAAGCTTTTCCCGGCTTTATTCGAACGTTTATTAAAGGGAAAATTGGCGAGTTGAGTGCGAGCAGTGTTACCGGTGAATATAATACATCTCGTAGAGCGCGCCATATCTGGAATTTTAAAAAATAGAGACGACACGTTCGAACGATTAAACTATTACTTATACGTAAATAAATAAGTTTCGAAAAAGAGCGTATTTTGTTCCCTCTAAATCTGGTTGATTTATTCATTAATTCCACGCTCGAGTATAAAAATTGTTCGACGGATCCGAATATTGGTGACAATATTCCGACAATATTCCGGGCCCCCCCCCCCCGAAAAATTAAAAAAATTTCCACCAATTTCAATCATTAACGGCAGACTCCCGTGTTTCGCCGCACGTTCGTCCGTCACAAACGTGCACCGGAGACGTTAACGAGAGTCCGCGCCGGACAACGCGGCGATAATTACCGATAATAAAGGCGAATCATTTCGACGCGGCGTCCGTGGATTTGTACCGTTCGGCGCAGAGTGACGAATATCGACCGTCGCGACCCGTTCGGCAACAAATGACTAACTTACACGAACGTGTCGCGACGGTATTGGTTTCGCGTAAAAACGTCCCTTCTATTCGCTAATACGGTGCAGACTGAACGGACTTTGCAAATAGACGAAGGAGCCTTATTGGGCCTGTCTCCTCGTTCGTGCCTACATTGTCCTCGAATATCTTCTCGATTAATCGAATACGCTTCCGGTTTAACGTTAGTTTCCCCTACACGATGTCAACAATACCGACGGCGTTCCGGACATTCCGAACTATTCAATCCACGGTCAGCCACATCCGAACACTCTTTTTCAAATTTCCCTTTCCGATCCAGTCGTTCGTCCGTCAGTTGTACGACGACCGTTGTAGATCGTCCAACTGTCGGCGTCCTGAATATGACGGACTCGTCGGAAGAGGAAACGAACGGCCGTCGATAAAATTACGGCGTTAACGATTAAAATCGTTATTAAAACGTATTCCCGACGTATTATACCGTACGTAACGGGGACGCGAATTTCCCAGCTGAACGCAACACTACGTTGAACGATACAAACCCACGGGCCATTATGGATGGTATCGAAACAATCGAGAAACCAACGATAGGATACCTCATCGAGTGGACTTATTAAATTGCTCGAAGAAACGTTCGTCCACGGCACACGCCTTGTCAAACGGCTCTTTACGGCCGTCGGCCATTTTTAAATTGAAATTTTTCACTTCAATTTCCAAGCTCCTGTAGCAAACATTAAACAAACCGTCGTCACGTTCCGTATCGTTTAACGGCAAACAGTATTCACGCGCGTTTTTATAAATTCGATTTTACTCGACTAATTACTACTACCGACTCGGCCATTATTAACGATAATAGGTAAACGGTTGTTCACCTTTTTTCCCTTTGCTTTTCGCGATCGCTGAGAGTGGCGCACGTGGCGAGCATGTTCAAAAGATCCGCCCAATCTTTCTCTTGTTTCTTCGACGCCTCCTTACGTTTCTGAAACGGTGCGTGCCCTCCGTCAATAACGTCCCAAAACCGACTACCGACGTACCTTAAGTTCCGCCCTTTGCTCGGCTTGTTCGTCGTATATCGCTTGGTTCATCGCCGGCGTTAGTCCTTTGTACAGCGACACGGATATTTTCCCCGGCCCCATCGCGCTCTGGAAACCGCGTTCGGGATTTTCCGTTAGGAAATCGCCGGTCATCGCGTTATACACTTCGGCCAGTTTGTCTTCGTTGTTTTCGGCTTCGGCCAAGTCGTTGTTCGTTCTCTGTTCGGCCGCCTAAAACACGTTTTACGTACGGCGTTACGATACAATATCGTATTACCGTATCCGTATTCGATCGATTCGTTCGGGAATACACACGACCGTATTACTCTTCGCGAAAACGAAACGTTTCACCGAAAAATCGCCGACCTTTCGAATCGGACGGGGGAATCGTCCACTCACCAGGGCTTGGTTGTAACGGTAATTGGCTACGGTCAATTTTTGCCTACACTCGTTTTCGAGTGACGCCAGCGCCAACGACCGTCGAACCGTCGCTTGTTCGGTCTGCCGCCAATTGCGTTCGACGTTCGCGTCCTCTTCCCGGGCTAGTTTCTTTTCCCTAATTTGCATCTCCAGCCAAACGCGCTGTTGCTCTATCTGTTCCGCCTTTTGTTCCATCGTCATGGCCGCTTCGCCCTCGAACCTGCGACAAAACGCAAATACCGTTTACCGCTTATACCGTCTGTAAGGCGCTACTAACCGTTGAGTGGACGACACCGTGACCCTCGGGTCGTTGTCGTCGATACGGTTCGGTTGTCCCGTCTTGCAGCCCAGCGGATCGTTCAAGTCGTACTCCCTCCGGGTCTCCGGCGCTTGGTACTTTCTCCGGTATTCCAACATCTCTAAATCCAATCGTTTTTGTTTCTTCGAAACCAGCCCCCCCGAACAAATCGATTACGATAATTCGGTTATTACGAAAAAAAAACCCCCCCCGTTTACTTGTCTATTTTGTTCCTCCAGTTTCAGCGACGTCGCGCAATCCCGCAATAGTTTTTGGGAATAAGCGCGGTTCTTTTCTGCTTCTTGTTCGCGTACGCGTTTCTTTTCCTCCACTTGTCTGTCCAGCGCGTCCTTGTCGATCTACGCGTACAAATCGCGCGTCGTTATCGAAATCACGGCCGTCGTCCGACAACCCGGACGGATATAGTTCTCCCGGATATTCGGCACACGCCCGTTACTCACCCCGATAGTTCTCGCCGCCGGGTTGAAAATTCGCTTTTTCCGTTCTTCGTCGAAAAGCCTGGCTTTCGTCCGTCTGGCCACGTCCGCGTGGTCCTTCGGCAACGGTTTTCCGGCGTTGAACATTTTTCACCATTAAATCCTCCACCGACGCTACGACGTATTATATTAATAATAACCGTTCGGTTACGGGCGCGCGCGGCTTCTATCGAACAATCGACCGCCGCCGATATTTATACGCCGTCGCGTTGGAAACGGTTCCCGACGTTCCACCTAGAAACGAAATTTCAATAAACCAACGGTTTTACAATCTCTCGTTAGAACGCAAATTGTACATTTTGTACGCGTTGGTCGTCGACCTCTTTTGTTCATACGCGATCCCCAGACGCCGGGGAATACCGTAATTATATTTCCGCGTAATTTTCTACATATTTACGTATTTAAAGACGATATTTTAATAAACGTTAGAACGACGTTTGAGCTACTCGGAACACCGACCGTGTTTGAAACGTAATGACCGTTAAAATATTTCGGGCCTTTCGACGGTAAGATTCGTAGCGCGTAGAGGGCCAATCGAAATGCGGTTTTTTTTTTTACGGGTAGGTCGCCAATCTCGTTAAGGCGTTTGTTGTTTTTACCATTTTGTCGCCATCGTTCACCGCGCGTATACACAAATTGGCCGTCACGTGACGTACGTGAAATCGTCGCCGCCGGTTTTTAAGTCCGTACCACCCTTTCTGTACAGGAATCTCTTTTCACTGACGTTTTAAGGTCGAACTTGCGCCGTTCAATCTTACATAAAAAATATTAACGGAAAACCGCCCGTCGTTTCCAATAATAGTTTTTTCTTTTTACACCGCGATCGTGATAACCACGCCTCCGAATAATTCGTAAACGCGTATTTCCAGCGTACCGCTGTGTTTTTTCGTCGAAACTTGTTCGTACGTTGTTGCGCCCGCGAATCGTCGATATTTACCGTAACGATATGCGCGGATAATTATTGTAATACCGTAATTCTATTTCGACGTGATTCGCTACAATAACGTGTTTAAAGACGACGTTTGAATAAACGTTAGAACGACGTTTGGACTCCTCGGAATACCGACCGTATATGAATAAAACGTCCGCAATAACCGTATATAGAGGCCTCAGTCTCAGTCGCGCGATAACCACAGAATCGACGCGTTCTATTTATATGAAAAGGATTACTACGATTACGCAACTACATGAAAATATATCACACGCCAACGGGCACGAATAAACACGTGTGCCTTAGTAAGCGAACAGACGGATATCGATAAACAACGAAAACCCGATTGTGAACAAAGGACGCGAGAGGGAACGTGCCAATATCGACGACCTTTTTTTAATACGTGGCGATAATGTCACGGGCTACTCGGCTATAAAACACGGAAATATTACGCCGGTCATTAGACCGTTTGTGTCTGTCGGTGGTAGACCACCATCGGCTCTCGGCGCAACACCGGAAGACGTCTGTCACCTCACCGCCCACAACTGTAGTCTTCAGCGCTCCAGTCACGAGTCACCGCCGGTATTCCGCGGGCTGTTCTCTTCGCCACGATTTCTGCGTCTCCGCTCGTTCTTGTCGTCGGTGAATTCGCGTAATCCGACCATTTCACCGTTAATCTTACACGTATTTCGCTTTATAAATTCGTTCGAACGCACTCTAGCCACGAATCACCAGGTAGCAGAAGTCGGTATTCCGAGGGCTGTTCTCTTCGCCGCGGTTTCTGCGTCTCCGCTCGTTTTTGTCGTCCCGACCTTTTCACTGTTAATCTTTCCCCGCTTTATAAATTCGTCCAAATCGACGTGGCCAGCGATTTGGCAATTAATTACGTTCCTATATAATTCTCGAATTCGTGATCCCCAACGAATCTACGTAACAACTCGTTAAATACATTCCCTCATTCCGCCTCTCTTTTAATAACTCGCCCGCCTGCCCACGGCACGAAGGTGAATTACTCTCGAAACGGCAATGGTCTTATCCTTTGTTGAAAATGACGTAATTTTTTAAACGCCTTTCAAAACCGCTACTCTCAGTTTAGAAACGTACTAGTGTCGTAATTACAAGTTATTAAAATTACCCGTACGTGCGTTTAAAGGTTTCAGTCATTTTGTACTCGACAAAAGCGAAAAATGATCGTGCACGAATAATAATGACTACACGCACACAATGAGCTTATTTAGAAAGGATTGTATTCGGTATTAGATATTACAAATGATACTTACTCAACTCCGATTTATCGAAATTTAAATAAAGTACGTTTATTGTTATAATAATTTTGACGGTCTACAAAAATCTTATTAATTTTATTTTTCAATCGTCTAAGAATTCGAGTAAAACGAATAATATATAATACTTTCAAGTTAATATTTATCTAACCGATAATATTAATAAACACAAATCGTTTCGTCAGTAGAATATAAAAAAGTAAATTATATAATAATCGTTAATATTACATATATATACACAAAACTTTTTACGATTTTAATTTTCAAATTTTGAACATATAATTCAACTTCTTAGAAGTGTCGTCAATGACTGCAAATAATACATCACCATACCGATTGCAGGATACATTGGCCAATTAATCAGTCGTGTCCAAAGGCCAATAGGAGTAATTTAATCGCTTAATGACGCTAAAAAATATTGCTTAAGAATCATATACATATCTAGGTATATTATATAATTTTGTACTAAATAAGAATAAAATATTTCGTTACAAATACTTCATTTTAGAAAAACATTCATTCTAGTTTGGAAAATACACTCGTTGTAAACATAATATTAAATTTAGAATGTCAAATACACATTTCACAAGAAATAGTTAAAAAAAAATTATCTGTAATTAACTCACTACCTCATAAAGCCAATGAATTTTAAGATACAAAATAAAAAATTTTTTTTATAATCAAGCCAATGTTTTTTTTTAAGGTTACCTAAATTATTACAATAACTCCCTAATCATTCGACTATGTGATGCTAAGAGTACAGTATTTACTAGTATATCAAACATTAATACATTATAAATAAATAATTAAATCACGTTAACTAAAATTGCTTTTCCAGGTATATTAATTTTGTGTAAAAAAAAAAAAATATAAATATATTCGTGACATTCAAATCTTAAGCGACATTCGTTTATTTTTTAAATTTTAAATAATACGTTAATTATAAATCGAAACTTAGCCGACGTAAAGATTTCGACGAAGTAGTATAATCGTTTACATATATGCATTACACGTACATTTATGTAAATAATATAGGACTTATATGTCTAACTCTAAGGACAATTGGAAAATTGTAAATTTAATTAATGAAATAATTATATTAAATAATGACAATTACAAAAAAATTTAATTGATTTTTGAAAAAAATAAAAAAATACTGTACTCGAGGTAGAGGATGGAGAAGAGGAGTATATAGAGTGTTGTATAAATGGTTTTTTTCTTTCTTTATGCTTCCTTGAGACGGCCACCATCACCTTCAGACACGTATCGCTTGCGAGATGTTCTAAAGACAACAAAATAATTTTAACATAGTCATGAAATGAAATAGAATAGTATTATACAATTATTATTATACCTGGTCGGTATCTTTAGCAATATATCTCGTTGCAAAAATCCAGCATAAATGCACTTATCCAAAAATCGTTCGAGGACAGCTGGTGCTAATGGCACATCAATAGATATATCATCGAGAACATCGAATACTCGATCGAATCCCTAATAAAAAAATTGTAAAATAAGAAGTAGAAACTAATTATTCGCTTATTGGGTATTCAACTCATACTTTAACCATCATTTCAGGAGTTATTATAATAGCATCGTACAATGCTTTAAGTAATTTGCACATAGCAACTTCAGTATGAGTATTCATAGCTTCAATGACATCAACAACAGCCTATAAAAGAAAAATAATGATACAATAAAATTAATTAATGTAAATTAAATACAAATTTGCATACTTGGATAAAATTAAGTCAACTAAATGATACAAACCTCATAAACAAGTTCATGATGGAAATGTGGTACTTCCAATTCTAGAATGCATCTGATGGCTTCTGGTAAATCTCCGGAACATAGATATTCGTCCAAAAGCATGTTCATTTGCCTCACAAGATACTGTACTGGTCTCAGACTACCACCAACACCCCAAACATTATCGAGTCTGGTCAACCCATGTTTAATACTCAACAAGTTATGGGCCTTGATCAATGCTTGACTAAAAATAATAATGACACGTCATAATAAGCAACAACTTATACTGCAGTTACAACAAGAAGTGAGGTACACTTACTTGGCCAGATCGCTGTAGTTTTTCTCTTTGAAAAAGTCTATAATCTTTGGTGGGAGACAATCATCTGCGATAGCTCTAGCCAAGAAACAGCCAACAACAATAGGAGCATCAGGTGTATCAAGAATGAGATCAGGAAGATTGGCCAATATTACATCAAATCCTTGAGCAATTTCCTTTTGCTTGATTAGACGCCCATAAATATCAGATAAAAGTATAGATGTCATTTCTCTCTGGGATGGCTTATGCTCAAGAGCTACCTCAACAGCGACTTGAGTAATCTACATAAATAATAGAAAGTTATATTGTCATTATAAACTTCTTTTGAAATATGTATTACGTACTAAATGCCATTTGCTAATTATATTTAGCTCGCTTAATACCATTGTCACTTCCTCGGTATCGCCATGTTCATAATACTCGAGGATATTGAATGTAATAGAATTCTGGAAAATTATTAATATTAATATTAATATAAAAATACAACACTTTGATAAAATGAAAAATATTTTTAATGATACAGTTTTACGAAAAAAAGCCCATAGAAAAATCCTAAACAGCTTTGTAAGCGCTATTTTAACACATCAACAACTGCACACACATACACACTTATCTGTTATTCATCCAATAGCATGTAAAAATTTCTACTTATGAATGATTATGCTATAAATACTAAAATGTAAAACAAACACAGTGGTAATTATTTATAAACAGTTATTCAACCATATTGAATATTATTGGTGTGGGTTAGTAGTTATGTTAATGGACATACGATTATAAAATATATACATCAAATAATAACAATGAGTTAAAATTGGTTGAATATGTAAAAAAATCAAAAAGATTAAATGTTTAACAAAAAGCTCATACTGCTTAAGCTCACTGAATACAAATATGTATACAATTTTATGGTTTAAATTACTTTATATCCAAAAAATTAACAAAAAGTTCAACATCAAAGATACAGTATACACAATATTATTACTTTAAGTTCTTCGTCAGACGATTCTGGAGTGATTTCACGTAGTACAATATTATCATCATCCAACAAATCACTATCGTAATTAGGATCCTTCATGTCGATGGCAGCGTCCAAATCACTCTCATCACCTAACTTTCCCCAAACACCTTTGCCACCAGCACCACCTAATAAAAAAACAACACATAAATATAAACGAATATTCTTCTCTATTACTCTGTAGGGGGATGAACGTTAATATTTATTTATATATTTTGTAGTATGTGTTGTCACATGCCTACCTATATTGAGTAAGTCAGTTGTACAACACTAAACAGATTTAGATGTAACTTTATTTTATTTAATAAATAAATCTGTTTTACTGTAGTTAACGACCTGTTTACAATATATATATAATTTAAATCTACTAATAGCAAAAAGATTTTAAACTTTTATAAAATTTATTCTTTTTAATTATAAAAAAGAATATTTTATTACGAAATAAAATTATATATAGGAGGTACATGGCATACGTGCGTGCATGTTTTTTAATCGTTTAAATATATATTTCGACAGAGAACCACTTATAATTAAACATTATATTATTTTCCAATTAATAGGTCAATATTTTTTTAACAATAATATATTTTATGTATGTACGTCATTGCTTACAATCTTGATATTCGTGTTGATGAAGATAAACAACCTAATACATATATCTAGCGCTACAAAAATATCATTTAATATTAGCGACCTTCAACGAACCTAGATAAGTTCATATAATGTTCCAAATGTTACATTATACTTTTATTAATCTGACCCCTACTGTGATAAAACTTCGAAGTTTATCAGTTCTTATTTTTAAAAATGTTTAGTACTGCATGTTGTGTGTATAAAAAAAATTGTTTATTATTAATTTTTAATTATCTTGACGCCTAATTAATTCTTATTTGCAAGCAAAAAACTAATAAATAATTATACAAACAAGATAAAAATTAGTAAACATTCCAAAAAAAACTCGAAATGTTTATCGATCTGTTACTATTAAACTCGTTGAATACATTAAATGGTCTGTACGTACCTACACATACATATATAATATATTGAGACATCTAGAAATAAAGTATAATCAATAGTGTTTACACACAACAGTCACAACATAAATAATATGTACATATAATTTTTGATATTTTAACCATACCTATAACATTTCAGTCGCAATATAATCAATTTATTTAGCCAAGGTTATATATATATTTGAGAAAAAATAAAACTTTAATTATTTAATTTTTATAACTGTCAAGAGTAATGTTAACCAAAACTCTTAAGTTATTTGTCGAGTAAAAATACTACTTATTTTAATATAAATTTCCTACCATAGTTTAACGATGAAGAAATGAAAATTGTAACAACAAACATTATTTCCCAACAAATAATAAAAATGAAACGCATTTTTTCAAAGTTCTATTTATAAAACATCCAAAACAATAGGTATATGCCAAGTATAGCAAAAAAAACTATATATATATATATATATATATATATATATATATATATACATAAAAAATATTGATCTTAAGCGATATTTAAAAAACTTTACTTTTTCCTATCCAAATAATCGAATAGTAAATATTAAACGAAAAAATACACGTTTTACTTAAACGATCAACAAACATTAATGCGCGACACCACAATTGTAGCACAAACAGTAATTGAATATACCGTATGAAATCTACATTTCAAAAGTGAGTGACGGTCGTTATAACGACGACGTTGTACCTCCTAATGGCCGTACAGTTAGTCGAAACGGCGACGATTACTAGAAGATAGGGACGCGCTGAAAGCGCGTGGTCGTAACTACGCGTAACATATGGCGGAAATCGGTCGCGCGGACGACCGATGGGATTTTCGGGACCGTCAATGTATCATACGGTGTACCTAACAAAACGACGCGACGTCTCGCTACGACCGATTTCCGACGGGTAGGAGGCAGAAGCGGTGATGATGGTTCCTACCCTTCTTGATGTCGCCGCGCTTGGTGAAACCGTTCCGGGACTTGCGGTTGTTCTTCCAGCGACGTTTGAGCTGCACCACGGTGGCGGTGCCGCCGTGGCCGTTGACGATGCCGCTATCCCGGGACAGGGACTTGGCCAGCCGCTTGGCCTTGCGCTTAACGCGCATCTCCGCGGACGTCGGGTCAACCGCCTTGTCCGAGTAGTCGCTGTCGCCGGTGATAGTGCATCCGTTAACCACCTCGGACGCTACCACGTCGATGACGGCGTCGTCGACTTCGGCCATGGCAAACGGAAAAAACAAATCGGTCGACGAATACCGGTGAACGGGGGGGAACGGCGAACGCGCGCCGGCTACTTGTGCGATACGGTGTGTCGGCGTTTCTTCGAGCGACCGGCGCGGACGGTTGTGGCGATTATGGCGTGTATCGTGAACGGAAAAGGATAAACGGGGACCAAAAAAATTACGACAACGAAACGAGGTTTATACAGCGGCGGTGACGCGCGGTAGTAACGTGGCGAGCACGGTGAACAGAAACGACGAGACGGGAAACGGGCAGGAAACGTAACGACAGCACAAACGACAACGTAGTACGGACAGTACGGAGGGGAAACAAAAAGCCGATACGCAAAACCGCTTCCAGCGAGACCGAGAACTGCGCAGTTAGCACACGGACGATTCCGATTGGCCACAGCTGAGCCGGCTGGTTGCCGATGTAAACAACAATAATAAATGCGTGCGGGCGCGGTGTACAAATACAAATCAAGGTCGACCGCCGCCGCCCGAACCGGCGAAGTACGACGCCGACGCCGTCGTTAGGGACAAGGAGGTTCACGATTTTCACCGCGCGCGCGTGTGCGTGCGCGTTCTGGAATATTCTCTCGGTTCCCTCCCCCCCCTTACAGGGCCGTCGTACGCGCCGGCTCGTTGCGCACGCCTATATTTCGAGACGTAGTCGTCGTCGTTCCGTTTAAAATAACGAAAATATACGCCGGCCGACCGCTATCGATTCGCTCCACCCGCCGGCCGGCCGGTCGATTTTTCGCTTTTGTTCACCGACGTTTCGAATCGCGCGTCGTTTTTTTTTTTTTTACTATTTTTCGCGTCCAGGGAAACAACGATCGTATATACCATATGCTTTATACTATAAGCCAACCATTAATAAGACCATAGAACGCGACATGAATCGCTCGGTAGTCACCCGGTCGGTGATAATATACCGCGTTTAAGTTAAACAGGCGTGGAAGAGTGGATAATATACGTTTTATTCGCCGTTGGTTTTTGCCCAACGTTGTTACACGACGCGCGCGACACATAACCTAAGAAATTACTATTACTGGATCGGCGTACGGACACGGATATCGTTATTGTGGAAACGTTCAACGGAGTGGGGAACGACTACGCGTTAATCGAATTTTACCGATATCGATTACGACGGCCGTGCAAGTCGCTCAACAACGACGTTCTAAAATGCGATAGAAAAATGGTCGCCGACGTTCGCCCGGCTATTAAACGCCGCGTTTTCGTATGCTCGAGAAATAACACGTCGCCGACCGCTCCGAATTGTATAAATAAAACGGCAACAAAAAAAACCGTCGAATTCGTGTGGTAAGGAGAAAAAGTCGAAATTATCCGGCGAATTTAGATGAGACGACACCGTGACCGGCGTAATTCGAGAAAAATTCTCTCGAAACCCGAATATTTATATTTTTGATTATCGGTAAATACCGGTCGGGGGACACGACACAAAAGTGTGCTCGAGTGGAAAACAAATAGTTTCGTACCTTCCCCACCAGACGACGTTATAAATCTCTCGGTTATAAATTCTCGATTCTTTACCTCTCGGACCCGTTTTAAGAGACACGCTGCGCGATTCCTGTTATTCTTCGCACAGTAAAAAACGAATTTTCGTCGCGCTCATATCCGCGTCTCCACTATAAAAACCAAATTTTCTTTCCGAATTAATTTAGTAACGCGGTCGTTACTAGTCATTAGTAATAATCGGCGCGATCGTGTCGAATGACTTGAAAGAGAACGGTTAACGTTTATGTATTCGTTTTGCGTTCGCGAAAAATCAATCGCCCACCACCAAACGCGATAAAATGTCACGAAATTATTGAAAAAATTTCCCCTTTGCCTACTGAAAAAGGCTAAACACGCTACCGGGACACTAAAAACCCGTAAATACGTGTAAACGTTACACAAATAACGTTCGTTGTATCCAAACATTCCACGATATATATATATATATATATATACGGCCGATTATAGATACGAGTATTTAAAAAATTGTCGACGAAAATTCGACGGTCGTAACGTTTTACAAAACCGTACCGGCTCATTTGTGCACGTCCGTGCAGAGCAACGACACGTCGGTGCCGGTACACTCGCGCGTCGTCCTGCTCGAGAACAGATCAATATCTACCGTGTCCCGGGTGCAATGGTATTGTTTCGCGATCTCGACTATCCGATCGTTTTTATAACCGCGTCGATGGAGGTACTACATTATTGTGTACAACATCCGCCGTGTATAAGTTGCCGGAATAATAATGTTCGCGCGCGAAGAAATTCGCGACGCGCGCGCCCAATTATTATCGACTCGAACGTCGGTGTTTTTTTCAATCTCGCGTACACGCGCGTGTAGAAAAACCGTCGAAAATCGTCTTTCGCGTTTAAACATCGCGAATTACGCGACACATACACGTATACGTGGCATCCATGTATTCCGAATGGAAATTACTTTCCACTACACCAGGGTTACGGATTTGTCGTTACTCGAAAGCGAGCCCGAGATGTTTTTTTTTTGGGGGGGGGGTCGCTCCTAAGAAATTTTCGATCGAATCGAAAATTAAAAATTTGAAAATAGTTCAACGAGCCTAACCGTCATTACGTAGCTATTACGACGTTAATCGCGACGAATAAATATATAATCAAAAGAAATACCGAACTAATTTTGTAAGTATTTATTAAGCGCGCGCGTTTTCATCTTTCATGAAGCGGAAAACGATCTGTCCGCCGTACTAGCCGGATCGGGCGACGTCGAAAATACGTTTAAAAATGTAAACATTATTTCGAACGCGATATTATTTATTACGCGAGTTTGACGCGTTGACCGCGTTATGTGCCAACCGACGAGTTTGGCAACAGAATTTCCGGTAGTTAGGTGGTGTTGCCTCCTGTAGTTGCTAATTTTTTACGCGTAATAAACCGAACGACGACAGTTTGACGATATATATCAGTATATATGTATGTGTGTGTACGCCTAATATATACTTTGACCGTACGAAAAAAAGGTACGGCCGACACCGATACGAACTATAATGGCCGATGTAAATTATAAAACCTATAAATTCGGGTCGTCGGTCAGTGGTTCGCGGGTGGGACGTTTTAATTATCGTAATTTCGTGTATTCGTACACTGGCGTAAATAATCGCTGGAAGTCGTAATTACGCGTACGTGTAATACGGCGCATTTCGTCACCCGTCGGGAAACCTTTAATCACGCGGCGGCCGGTGGTTTTTTTTTTTTTTTAATCGTCGGTAAATTTCGGCCCGGAAACGCGTACGAGTCGTCGTATTCTTCACGGGCCGTGCGCAGAGCCGTTCTTAGCTTGAGGCAAGGGGGTGGTTCGAAAAACAGTGGGAAATATTATCGTCGTCCGTAAAGAGTACGCGGACATATTTGCCGTACACCTACGTCAATATTTCCGGTAATACGGTAGGTGTAACAGCGACAGTAACAAGCGCCTTAATTGCGTTGAATTAACGGCGCACGCGCGCGGGGGGCTTTGCCGAATGTTTTTGTTGGCGTTCTGAGTATGTCGTAAACCGTCCCGGCTACGACGGCAAGCGCGGAAAGAAGTTTCTCGAAATCGAAAACCGCCAAGAATTATTCGGGGACCAACAATGGTTCGTCCCGCCGTCGTTGACGAATTGACGAAAACAATCGTAAACCGCCGATCGACGATTAATGCCGTTTGTACGGTACGGGTTTTCGTCTAGATTAGCACGGGGGAACGTAGTACCCAAAAACGTAATAACGAAAAAATGTCCGAGTTCGTTCCATACAATCGACACGAACGATAAAAATAGAACGGATAGTTGACGGTCTACCGGAATAATTGTCGCGTATCTCGCCGTTCGTGACCAGAAACTAACGTAAGGTCTCGCGAATCGTAAATACGACCTCGACGAGACGACCGTTGTCAATAATAGATATAAGGGAACGATTAAATATTTATAGAGAGCGTTTTTTCCCGTTAATATCTTATAACATCCGCGAATATATACATTATTTACGTCGCGAAATTGGCGGCCACGTTTCAACGTCGTTTCGTTCGCGAAGCTCCGACGCGTTGTATTTAACCTAGGTAATAGAGCCCGTTACGTCGGCGTACAATACTCGAGCGGGAAGGGTGGGTGCGTTCACGAACCACCCTCAAATTGATCGATGAACTATACGGATTCTTGACGCGCGACGAGAGCCCCGGAAGCGGCGGTTTTTCCGGTAAACGGTCGACGGAAAAAACTTTTTTTTTTTTTCATTTTACGCGAAACGAGAGTACGACACGTTCCTTCCATTTCGATAACGACGGTACTTTCAAATTGGAATAACGCCTTCTCCCCTGTGTGTGCGTGCGCGCGCGAGGTCGTATTAATCAATAGGTTAACGAAAACGTTTTAAAAATCTTGTATTCGCCAGCGCGTGTACGTTTGGAAATAACACGATTTTCTATATATATATACGATATACGTTTTATCTATATTTTCGTTTAATCGACGCATATTTCGGCACATTTTTGCGAATATTTATGGATAAAAGTCGAGATCCATTCCGTTAAAGTTCAATATTCGGGTTTCGACCGACCGACCAATTGAAAATACACGCGGATCGGCGGTCGGTACGCGTACGTATACGTTGGTTATATAATACGGCGGTCATATTTATTAATACGATAAATATGACCTGTTGTTTGTGTATTAAAAAACGGCCGCGGTTAAAAATAAGTATTTATATTTTTAATTTAATCGACAATGTATAATAATCGTATATGACCGCGATTTCGAACGAAAAAAAAATCAAAGTTTTTCACTAGTTTATATAGCAACTCGGCGAATTATTTTCTTTTCCGTTTTATTTTCTTTTCGATGGATAATACGGCGTTTAAATGCGCAAGCCGCGATAACAAAGTAAAAAAAAAGAAAAATCGTCGTAAGACAGGATAAAGACAAGTAGACATAAAAATTAGATTTCTATACAAATACGCACAGTTACATTGTAAATTCAAATTTAAAAAACGCACGTACGCGTGTATTGGTGTAAACACAAAACTTGATGACTGATATATTGCGACAATGCCTGTTGCTTCCGAATATTTGTACATTAGCGGGTATACGTGAGCGTATAATTTCCGACCTTGAACGCGTGTAACGTACTGCAGGTGCAAAAAATCAATGTCAACGGCGTTTTGTTCGCGCGGACGCGGTTCGTAGTCGCCCCGTCCGTTTTTATTGGGTATTATTGTAGGAAATGCGTATTAGCGATAAAGTTGCGTATACGAATCTGTTTTTGGAAAAACATATCGCGAAAACAGCGATATCGGACCTTCGATTACGTAATTTTTTCGGATTGTTTGCACAGCGTAATATAGTGTACACATAATAATCGCGCTTACGCGAAATAGGACGGACCCGAACGAAACTGTTGGTAAACGGCGAACGAAGTCTTTGACGAAAATGCAATCCACACGTTCGTATAATTTACGGTGGTCGTATTCCGAAATACGATTTTCGACGGTTTCGGTGCCGGTTGGAGAGAGTGTGGAAAGCGTCGTTTGAAACGCACGTTTTTAATATACTTTTCTTTTTTCTGCTAATTATTTACCAAATCGCAAACACCACAAGTTACATAAAATTCGTAAACAATATATTCGAATTGTTTAATACTACCGTTTATTTCTCAACAAAAAAAAAAAAAAAAAAAAAAAAACAAATATCGGCG
>JAIPRN010003961.1:0-17908 GCA_025469175.1 Geopemphigus sp. TES_GeoC_2020 | reverse complement strand
TATTATTCCGACGGCCGGGTTAGGTTCGGAGAACAATATCCCACCGGACTACGCGGAACATTACGTTCACAACGCCGTTAAACGGAATTGTTTTACCAAAAGAAATTCGCGATCCGTATCGGTCGACGCGATAACGACGTAAGTGTAAATGTGCCCGAAACGAAAGACACGCGCCATCTAGACACAACGATCGAAGACAGACGTCCGGTTGTCCGTTTACGAGGGATTTATTATCGTAAAAGGCCGCGGCGAGGGAAAGTGTCTCGGGACACTCGGGACTACTTGTGTGTATGTGTGTGGGAGGGGGGGCATCGTGAAAGGGACCGAATTTCGGATTAGACAATTCGCCGCGTGAAACGCTTGACGATCGCGAAATTCTCCGGAAGACCGTTCGGCTTGTTCCGGTTGTCAAACCGTAAATCCGCGAGCGGTTCGCGATTAGAAACGTATATATATATATATATATATAGGGAAGGGCGTGGTACAGGGGGGCGCTGGAATGTTTTGAACTCGGGACGTTTTCGCGTTGATTAAGTGTAACGTTAATCAACGAACGTATGTTCGTAATTACGTTTTCAGCGTGCTCGTTTTGAAAACGTTGACGCGTTCTTAAATCAAAATACGATTATTACTTTGGATACGCTTAAAAAAGGCTATTGGCCAATAGCGATCGTCCGAATAGGAAAACTCGAAAGGTCGGTAAACGTACGTAATCGATTCGAAAATGTACGTTTCGTAACGCGCGCGGTATTATCGGAACGAATAGATTGGATTTTTCCCGCGGAAAAAGCCGTAACGGACAGTTACGGTCATCGCGAGTGGACGCGAAACGTTCAATTGACGTGAATCGGTTCGGTGGAAAAATGATCGGGACGACGATATAATACGGACAATTCGTTTGAACGAATTAATTCGTCGCGTCGGTAAGACAGAAAATATAATTCCGACGTTATTACGTAACGAGTCAACGTTTATATCTAATCTAAATCTCGAGATTAGTGTGGGAACGTTTTATTTTTTTCCGGAAAAACGTTCGTTTTTCGAGGGGTCTCTTTTATCGTTTTTTACTCTTTTGAATCGTGCGAACACATCGGTTTACGCGTATCAGCGGCGTTACGTAAATGTTAGTTATACTCTGTCGCGCCGGTATTCGAGGATTATCTCGCGCGTATACAAAAATAATTGAATAACGTACGCGGCGCGAATGATATTCGAATCTGAACGCAAAAACGGTTCGTTACGTGTACAAATCGACTACCCGACTCGAGAAACGCGTAATTATTACGCTCGTTACGAGAGAAGAAAGCCGAGGGTAATTTATTATTACTTTATATATATATATACGTATATACGTCGTAATAACGAAAATTGTAAAAATCGACGGGAACAACGCTGTAGCGCGGACGGCGTAGATTTCTGGATATTTCCAGTCCGAGTATAATGGCGTACGGATGGTTAGGAAGGGAAGGGGGTATATCGACGATATATCACCGCCGAGAATTGTTTTTTCGACGTTTCGATAAATTATCGAATAGGCGGGCATTTCGTAATTACTGTTGCGCGCGTGTTCGTCGCGTTATCGATGTCACGGATCGCTTTCAATACAACCTAACGATGACGCGGCGGCGTTGGTGACGTTTAACGATCGAGCGTTTCGGTCGAAAACTGTTATTTCGACGAGAATCGTCCGTATTCGTCGAAGAGTTTACGACGTTTTTCCAACGACAATATTTCGTCGTTAGGTATCGTAGTGTCGATAGTTTTCGAGAGAATAACGACCATACGCAGTGCGCGAAAGTCTCGCGCGGCCGGTACGCACACGAATTCGTTGAAGATCTTACACGTCGTCTGGCGAACCCGAAAGCCGATCCGGTTTGGCGTTTTCACAGGACGACGTCGTTGAAGGGCGCGCAAGTTGCGCGTGCGCGTTCCGTCCCGCGCGGTATAGGTTTAGAAACGGCGGACAGCTCCGTCCGAAACGTAGGAGGGTGGATGGGGCGCGCCCGAACGTATCAACATAATTGTTCGAACCGTAATTAATGTAACGAGGCGGCCGTCGGGTCGGCCTTGGAAAGTTGGTCTGGGAAGCTATTGTGACGAAAGTCCAATGATTTCCCTCCGGCGTTCCGTGGCTCCGGCCCGGGCTACGGCCGTCTCGATCTGTCTCTTGTTATTTTTTTGTTTTCGTTGCGCGCGCGTATGGATATCGTACGGATCTTTTGCCATCCGGACAGTGCGTTATGGTGATTTTTATTGGTGTCTATTTAAGTTTAAAGTTCAACGCGTTTGTTTCGTGCCAATCGATCGAGCTGTTTGTTAATTAATTAGTTTTGATCGTAACGATGAAATCGCCTTTTCGGCCTATTGCCGCAGATAAAAGTGTAGCGCTTTTTTTCTCCGACGATTCAACAATAATTTCATTTATTGTCGGGTCGTCGGGGTAAACGTCGTCGTCGTATTCTGCGCGGCGCGAAACATTCCCGAAACCGATCGAAGTGTTCGCGATCGCCGCCGATCACGGCGATATGTATTTATAATATACCGAAGAGGTACGGCGGTGTAAAGGCACGGTCGCGACGAAGTAGGTTTAATTTACCGTATACGTCGGGCGGGCGAACGCACGCGTCATTACCTCTCCCTTATCCCGAGCTCGGCGGCGTACACGCGTGGCTATATAATATTACGTATATACACACGCGCGCGCGCGTATACGGTATAAGAAAGTCGATTTTATTTTCATAAATGAGATTCGTTAATCGTACTTATCGCGTACGTATATATGTACGTATAATGATTACGGATCCGCGATATTCTTTACTCGTTCGTTTTTTTTTAATAGACTCGGGACAGTGGGCACGCACGCTTGCGCGGAATAAATTGGTTCGTTGCTCACTTAACGATTACAAAATTATAGACGGTGGTCCCGTGTACGGGTAATTGGATTCCGAAGGCGAGCGAGCGCGCGCGTTATCATCCGTACGCCGAAATGAGCGAATATGTAGTGGTTTATTTAATCGGGAAAAGAGCGGGGACGACGACTATTAGAACGGCGCGCGGATAAATACGATTCGTGTAGAACGTATTCGAGGGGTCGCGGCGAAAATTGCCAAGCGGAGGGGTGAACGTTAAGCGATAGGAGGGGTAATGGCGTGTTGTACACGCGTCGTATCCGACATATTTATGGTTCCACTGTACGGGTAAACGACGTCCCTCGCGAGTCACGTGTAATTAAAAAGTCGCGGGGTTTTCCGCTAATTACTCCGGGCAACGACCACAACCGTCCCGAAAATGAGCGCGACGCACAAGTTCGCGTTGAAACATCGATCTAGTGGTTTTTTAACGCGACACTTCTGCCGACGCGCCCGTGTTAGGTTACCGTATCGACGTGCGTTAGGAATGTCGCGACGGAATAATTGGGAAACGGCCGAATGGTGGGGGGGGGCACGCGGAGAAAACGGTCGTTTCGGGTTGTGGAAAAACAACACCGGCGTGCGCGGTCGCTAATCCGCGAACGGCGTAATCGACGAATGTTCGGGCTACAACGTCGGACACCACGTTTGGAAGCTTTGATGGCGAACGGTTTCGCCGACGAAATCGGTTTTCGTTTACTTGGAAACGTACGTTTTTCCGACAACGGACGACGCCGGTACGCCGTCCTCCATTAATACGCACGATACACCGATCCGTCGCGCCGAGAAACTTTATTTCCCGAAACAAAACAACGTCCCGTGTCTTCGAGCGCCTCTATTATTTATTAAGCTTTATTGTAGTCGTCGTTATTGTACGCCACGCGGTACGGTTCATTACGCGGCGGCGGCGGCGACGACCGTCCACCTCAACGTATATTGTGTTCGTCTTTCGATTTCCCGTCCACGGCCCGACTATACGTATATATATATATAAATCGTTAAAATAAATCGGTCTAGGTCGGACCGCCGTGGTCTTTTGTGCGACCCCAGGGGTCCTCGATGTATTGTCGGTCCCGTTTTTCGGACATGTACGACACGCGCGCGGACCGATCGTGTGAATTGTACGCGCGATTAGGTGCCTCGTCCCCCGGACACGAGTGTGGCGCGTACAAAAAAGGGCGACGGCCCGAATACCGTTCGAGCGCGCGCTCACGGACTGAATCGACGATATCGTAAACGACGCGCGGTCGACTTTAAATCGTCACGATCGCGCCGAGATCGTTTTATCGCCCGCCCCCGCTCTATCACCATCTACGCGCCCCGTGAATCGTTACGCTGTACGCGAACATTGCCTTCGGGCTATCAACGACGAACGAAACCACCGTAATTGTTCGGACGTTCGGCGCCAGACACGCGACCGGTCCGGCTAATAATTATCCAAAGGTCGTCCGACCGACGTATATGTCGCGTACATTCGACGGCGGCGTCCGTTTCGGCTAATTTGATGACAGTAACGTCCGAACCGACGCGCGAAATAATCGTCAACGTAAACGATCCAACCAACTAAAAGAACGTTAAAACTAAACGGACGTTCAAAATTGTTTTAACGACGAACGTTTTTTAACACACACACACACACACAAAATACCGAACGCAACAACGGACGAGTGTGTTGGTTTTCGTGCGTAATTTAGTGAAACGAGAAGACCGCCCGAAACTTCTACGCTTGCGCGCGCCCGAAGTTGAAAAATGTAAAACGTTCGAATTAACATATATCCTATTAACTCGTTAATGCCCACTCGTAAAGTCGAAAATTTATCATCCGTCGCGCGTTATTCGAAAAGATTTCGTTTCCGAAAAATAAACACGAACGTCGTTAGCGCGGTGGTACGCCGACGCCGGGTTTTCGTCTACGCGCGCCTATAGCGCGTTTATATATTTAATACCAACCAACTCCGGTTCGACGTTTGCGGGGCCCCGAGTGCGTCACACGGTACAAACTGTACGTCAGTCGCTTATATAATAACGGTCGGATATCGATTTCGTTTGCTCGCTACGATCGTCCTCGTTTGTTATACGACGTAAAGTGTCGCGGCGAGTTCTTTGTGCCGAATGACGACTAGTACCCCCCATCACTCCTACCAAACTGCTACTGCAACGCGGTCGAACGACGGACGGTTGTTGAGCGCTCGAACCGGCGGCACACATCCGATGTCGTTCGGTGTACGGACGCCGGACCGAAAGCGACGCGTACTACTCGCGTAGTAGTAGTCCGTCCCGTAGGTCGAATAGGTCGTGAATGATAAAAACGTTACCGTCCGTACGTAATCGACGGCCGCGGTTGTGTCCGAATCGCTTGTTTCGATGTTCGACGTTACACGGCCGGCCCGATTAACGAATCGTACTCGAGACGAACGGTGTCCCGTTAAATATACTGCACGGATTCGTGCAGACGACGGGCGTACGAGTCACGTACAGAATGCTAAAGACACGTGGCGGCGAATTCGACGGTTTCCCGAACGATTCGAGATCGGCGGAGAAAAACGGTATCTGCCGTACGCATTGTCGGGCGCGTTTCGTTTACGTGCACACGAACATGGCTGATATCCGCCGCCGAATCGGCCGGTTAGGAACGTCGAATCGCCGCGTTCGTACCGTCCCGGGAAAATGTCGTCCGTTTCGTAATCGCTAACGGCGACGAACTCGGTTAGTAAAATCGAAAATTCTAACGAAAATAAAACACGCTATTTCGACGTCACCGTTATTTTTACCTAAATGTGTTCGCGACGCGCCGGACGTTGGGAAACAAAAACCGTCCGCGTATACGAAACATACGTGTACGTATATAAACGCGGAGAGTTCATATTTGTATTCACGACGGTATAAAACGCGTAGTTTATGGATGTATTTAGAATGTATAGGAAAAAAATGCAAATACGTACGGATCAAAATTAATACATTTATATACGAAAAATAATAATATGTAAATCGACGTAATTATACGAGACGAAAATACTCGCGCGCCGTCGTCCGTAACGTATACATTATATATATATACGGTTTCGTCAAAATCCGTGTTCTCGACGTGTTCCGATAACGAAACGTTGGCCCGCCGATTTTCGTCGTCCACTATCCGTCCGTATCGACGTGTCGTCCGTGCGCTAGCGACGTTCCACGGCCGGTCCCGAATTACGGAGGTATTTGTTCCTCGTTTCCACCGTATCGGCGGACGGGAACGCGTCGAATAGGAAACCTCATCCGGCGGTTTTTCGACGATTCGGCCCATGAGAATTTCCCACGTTTGTCTCCGAAGTACGCGCCTTCGTTCGTTTTTCACGGAAATCTCCACTTTGTTTCGGCCTAGGTGATTGATAAATCGCCGGCCAGCCACATCGCGAACGGACCGACCGTTACACGTACGGACGTCGAGAAATTCGAAACCCGTTCGCGTGCGCGTCGTGTACTGCGGCGCCCACGGACCTTTCGGAAACGTAAAACGATTCGGTCATAAACGGAATGGAACGATTTCGCGGCCTGTTCGACGCGCGCGCGCACACCGTGACGTTATTTAGCCCGTTGAATTAGCAGCCACTACCCCCCGGGCTCTCTACAACATTTCAAGTCAATCGAGATAATATATACATAGATTACGGCGTCGGGATTTCGCTTTTGTAGACGTTAAGTCGCGTTAAGTAAGGATTACGCGTCACCGTCGTTATTTCGATTCCGCTAACGTACCCGATAATAATACTCGTTATACAGATTACGGCGCGATTCGCAGAGGTCGCGTACACTCTCACCCGTCCCGCCAATCGCGTCGCGTGTTGTTCGCGACATCTATACCGGCGCGTCCCGTGTTCGTCTCGTGCCGGTACGTGAACGTTTCGTAAGTGAATAGCTCGTTCGCGTCGCCGTTTCGCGCGTTAAAACGGCTAAATTCGACATACCGACGCCGTCTACAACGAAATACAGTAACCGCGTAGCCGATTGTAAACGTTCCCGTGTTCGCCCGGCAATTCCTACATTTCCGGGAATCGGTCGTAAGTTAACGACGGTCGCGAACGCGACAAATCGGTTTTCGTTCGCCCGAACGTCTATTCGGTCCGGAAGGACAGTGTTCGATAATATTTTTCCCGCGGTCCGTATATTTGGTGTTCCCGACAATGGGGCGCTCCCGATTCGTTTTGTGTATTATTCGATATGCCAACGAGAATCCACGGGGCCGTCTCGTATTATTCTCAAGACGAACGTATTAGGAACGTAATAATAAGAAAACAAAAAATAACCACCCCCCCCACTCTCCCCAACCCGGACGTATTGTTCGCGCACGCCTATAAATCAAATAATAATAATAATAATAATAATATACGTAACGGCGGCGCGTCGGAATTCGTTCGATTATTATTCTGTACCGATCGAACGGTTAGAAGAGAATTAATTTATTATCGTGATAACGGTTGTACTTCAACGAAAACGTAGCGCTCGCGTATCAATACCATTTATTCGTCGGTGCACGCGCGGCACACGCGGCGGTCAATTCGCGTCCCCGGACAAAACGTTCACGCGAATGTCGCTTAGCGCAACAACGACGGTGTTCCGTTCCCGAAACGTCCCCGCGCGTGTGTGGCCAACTACGTACGGTTTCGCGTGTTCGACAAAAAATCGTACGCGTTTAAATATCTATAAAATAACGCGAATTCGACACGATTCGAACGCGGGGAACGTGACGAACGGTACGCCAACCGCGCGCGACAATAACCCTCCCGATTAATCCGGAAATCACTCGCGCGTGCCGTTTTTACGTTCCGCGCGCGCCCGTACTTGGCGCAATAAACGGCCGCCTACCGTTAAATCCGCCAATGTACGTGCCTAGACACACATTTATGAGCGTATTTCGCCGGAATAACGCGTTTTCGTTCCTTTTCCTCGTTCGGGTTTAACGAGTCGTCGTAATTATTAAATAGTCCGTTCGGCGCGCGTCTCGTGTCTGGCGATCACCAATTTCCCACGGTCGTACGCGCCAAACGGGCGAGAACGCGTTTCCTACAAGTTTCAATCGCGTTTAATAAATCGACGCCCGGTCCGAGCCATGGCGCCCGCGATGCTACACGCACGCCGTGCGGCTACGGTAAAGTGTCGCGTCCGTTTTTAAATAGTCCGGGGCCTTTGGCCGGCTCGTATCGCGTTTACGAACGAACGCGCGCGGCCCAACGTCGGCGGATAAACGCGGTGACGGTCCGTCGAAACAAATTTCGAATGTGAAACGCCGAAACGAAAACGTCGAATTCCCGAAACGCGGCCAATACGGTACCGTATTTTACGTACGACCGTCCCGTGTTTACGACCGGACATTAATTCTAATCGATACGACCGGTCTGTGTGCACGGGCGGCGCACTCCACGCCAGCGGACGCCCACAAATCGCGTACCGACCGACCGCCGTATACATTTCTCGTCGGTAATCGATCCGCGCGGGCCGAAATCGTTTCGGGCACGAAATTAGCGTATTTCGCGGTACCGTCGGACATTGCGTTAAACCGTTTTTCGTACGTGGTGGGCGTTTGTCGCCCATCAAAAGACGCTAACCAGCCACTCGCCCGGGATAACGGCCGAAATTCGTTCGTTTTTGCGTTATTAATGACGCGCGCGCGTATATATTAGTCTTACCGAACGTGTACGGGGAACAGCGTGGGTGCACACATCTCACGGTCGGAGCGCGCGCGAAAACGTACGGACGGGAAAGGGCCTATTCCGGCGCGATTCCTCCGTCCCGTCGTGCCGGCGCGACTTTACTCGCGCAACGCAACCGTGTCGGGCCAAAAACGTTCGCGACGACGTTCGTAGCTCGTCGATCAAACGCGGTGCCGGTCGTTCCATTCGAAAACACCTTTTCCGTCACTTTACCACCGACTTTACGTAAACGGTATAGTAAAACGGATCGAAATTAAACGAACGGTACGAATGACCGACCACCGTTTTCGGCGTTATCGCGAGTGTCAATGCGGTTACCTATTGAGCCGTTGTAAACGAACGTGTCGACAATTTTCGGCCGGTTTTTACGAACATACGAAAATCGTCGGCCAACCGGAACGTAGAAAAAGAGCGTACGTCCGGAAAATCGTTAGTCCGCGCACGACCGTGCAATTTTTTTAACCGTCCGTCGATACGTCGGCGAGCGAACGGTTTTCAGTTTTTATTACGGGCGCGAAATTACCGCGCGCGTAATTATTCGGATTTTATTATTTATTTTTTCGCGTCCAACAGGGCGTGGACCATTTTCGCGAATACGATAAAATAATAATAATAATCGTTACGGCGCTCGCACGCACCCGTTCGCGTACCTACGTGCGCGTAAAACTAACGGCCAGACGGCGAATCGTATAATAATATATTAAATACTCGCGCTCCTTTCGCGGAGACGGCGCGGTACGTGTACGGCCATAAAAATAATTTATGTAGCGCGCGCGCGCGCGCGGGAAAAATACTTATTTTCGAAATAACGCGCTCCGTCCGATTTCGCCACCGCGATCAATTTATTCGCCGCGGCCTTCGGTCGGTTTCGCCGACGTCCGAACCGTTTCCGTTTTGTGTATTCACGTACGCGCGGGGCCGTAAAACGACGACGGCGACCAAAAAAAAAAAAAACTTTCGATTTTTCGACGTTTCCCATTAGGTGGTAACGTTTATTGCCGGCAATTCGAACATTACGGATCTTAATCCGGGATTAGATTACTAATGGACTGGCGCGAATAAATCGTAAACGTTCGTTGTTGATGCACTCGGCCGAGCGGTCTTAAAAACTTTACGCTAACGTTATCGGCCCGGTGTATTGTGTTTACGGCCGCCGTATAAATAACTGGTTTTCGTTTAACGTACGGTTTTTTTCGTTCGGCGAATTCCGCGCGCAGCGTTTTTCAGAAACGGCCGTCTACGTACGTCGCTATTTTTCCACGCCCAAACGGTAACACGCCGGCACATTTTCGGCCCTAACCTTTTAACACCGCGTACCGTACCGTCGTATATCGCCAGACGCGTTGACGACGACGACGTCTCGTACCGGCCGACGTTCGAAATAAACGAGCGCGTCGTACAACAACGGCCGCTTTAGTCCTCCGAATACGTTACCGGGCCGGTCGTGTAAATATCGTGCGACGATAATGACGACGACGTCGGTTTCCCGAACAGAATCGTCCGTCCGGCGGACCGAATTATGTTTGCGGTCTATCGTGATCGGAACGTGTTCGAACGGGTCTTTTTCCCGTAAAAGACGTTTCTATTTTTCGTCGATCAACGGTGGCCGTCCATCCGGGCGTGCGAATACGAAGAATTTCTCCCTATCCCGCCGAAATACCCAACGAAACGTTCTACGCGCTACGTGCGTTTTAGGTGTATCGAACGTTCGTGAAAATCTCCGTTTAAACGACGGGGCCGGGATGTAATATATATATATTTATACGCGTTAATTTCGGAACGCGACGCGGACGAAACCGGTAAGCGAACACGACGACAGTTACGAAACGGCGTACGACAGGTCGTTACGCCGTTCGTACGGATCGGCCGTATCGTCGGTAATTGCGCTGAAAAACGTTCCGCGCGCCGGCGACACTATCGCGATTTTCGTACACGTTCGCGCGTAACGATCGATTTACGCGTTTACAAATCGACCGTTTCGTAATATCCGTATAAATTATTAATTACCGTCGATACACGACGAACGTGTAGCGTAACGGTAATTACGCGTATTCTCTATCCTACGCGCACATGTCGTACGCGCGAACGTACGCGGCCGGCATACGGAATCGGAGAGCCATATTTAGAACGTAATGGCGTTCCCGAGGATAATGGGCCGATTATCGTTCGGCGCGAAAGCGAGTTTTGGACGGGAAACGTCTAGGCGGTTCATTCTACAAACGTGGAAATCGGGGCCGTCCGAATCGGCCGCGTTTTCGTCATTATTGACGGCGGGCAATAAACGATTTCCCCTCCCCCCGCCCCGGTTACGGTCGGGTTCGTGAAATGACCACTATTCGTAAATCGATATTGTCGGTTATTTATTGGACTACGGGAAGGTTACGTTAGGTTAACGGGCGGCGCGTTTGGCGTCGGTAAAACGTTCGCGTTGCCCCCCGGGCGACTTCTCGCGCCGACCCGTTGCCCCGGTGGACGGGGCCGTTTCGACGGTGCGCTTTTGTCGCCGTCGGGTTTTCGCGCGTGTCGTCCGGGCCGCCCGTTACGATTTACTACGGCCCGCGATTCCGTCCCGGAGAAAGTGCCGTGAACGATTCGGCCGACAATGGAAACGGTTCACGTACACGTTTACGGACGACGATTTATCGTTCGGCGGGTGCGTTCGACCGCCGACCGGCGGTTAGTACGCCAGTCCAACGACGACGACGCTTCGAAACGAGCGATTTCTCTTAAATTTTCACTCGTACGTTCGGCCGTGAAAACGGTTTTGCCGACGGTCGCGGGCCGTCGGAATTCGCGCCGGACGAAATTCGTATAAACAAAACGCGACCGGTCGGCAGCGGGTAGGCCGATTGTAATCGGCGCGGACGGGTCGAACGGACGTTTTACACCGACGATCCGGGTCTCGATAAATAATACATATGTATATATTCGCCGGTACACGTGGCCGGCACACGATACGCGCGACCGTATAATTGAACGGGGAACGATGTAATATTAACGTTTTCGCTCTTAATTTATCGGAGAATATATAACTATAATTACTGTCTTCGGGTTTTTTTTTTCACGTAACACACTCGAGTGAACTGCGCGCATTAACGCGGGTACGCGACGGATTCAATCAATATAATACGAGAAAAAAATCGAATTATAATTACTATTACCGCGCGTGTGTGTATATATATATATATATATATATATATGCATAAGCGAACGCCGTGCGCGTGTAACGGTTAAACTGAAAATATGTGCACATTCCGACCGGCCTATCCCGTATGTATATAAAATACGCGTAATTTTTGGCTTAAAACAAAAACCGGCACCATTCGGTTGGTGTGTACGGAAAATTTGAAATCACTCGACGGAACCGTACTGGAACCCCCGGGGTACTATTCGTCCGGATCAACGTGTCCGTCCGTCCGAATTGTTCGAAAACGGAACGCATTGGCCATTTGGCGAGACGCGCGAAAGGCGAATTCATTTTCCGAAAAAAAAAGACGTTATTGTCGTCCGGCGCGTTTCCAAATCGATAATAATACCGGCCGATCACGCCGCGGATTCGACGGTGTGTGTGTGTGTGTGTGTGGGGGGGGGCGAATTTCTCGAGTTTTACAGCGTTCGATATTATCGAATTTTCGAATCGACATACGCGCGTTTAGTCTACACCACGCCGGTGTTCGTTCGTTTTATACTTTTTTTCGATAATCTTTTTGTTCCAGGCCGCGTCCGGGCTGTATCGGATTACCCGTACGAAAAGACCGCGCGGAGTATAATTTACGGGCGCGCGAATTCGGTAGATGTGGACCGGGTGAGTGGTAGGGGGACGCGGAGGGAGACATTTGCCCGTAATAATGTGCGCGCACGAAAAATTCCGCGTTAACGCTTCGCCCCAAACATATCGAATTGCCGTTTTGATCGGTTTTAGCCAACGCGTTTATATAATAAGTACGTGTTGTGTTGTATCTATATACATATTATACGGTACCACGACCGTCGGGTATACTGGAAAAGGAATGCACGTGAAAATAATAATGGTAAATATGGACCCGTTTAACCGGACATTCTTTGTTAGCGACGAATTTTATTTAGTTTTTTTTTTTCTTACCGTCGTCGCGTCGTCGTCGTCGCCGCGATTCGATGTTTTTCTTAAACAAACAAAAGTAATCGATCACTTACCGCATCAACAACGACGACGACGACGACGACCATATATATATATATTCATTATACATACGGGAGGAGTATTCCCATATATATACACACACACACACACACACGTTATTTCGGTCGAATTAGACGGGCTTCAGTTTGAGAGGAAAAAAAACAAACTAATGGATAATACGATCGAAATCTCCTCTTCGCGCGTTCACCGACGATAATAATATTACCACGTTCCTATTGTAGCGTACGCGGGCGTTAAACACGTCTCGACGTACACGACGGCCGTCGTCGTCCTCCGTACATTACGCGTTCCAATTAATCCCGTACATTATTCGTCATTTCCGTCACTATATCGTTTACCGACGTCGTTCACTGTGTTTTTGTTTACGTCGTTGGATTTGAATTTGAGCCCCCCCCCCTCGAGGGTCTACGACAATTAGAACTGGTCGAAAAAAAAATAAGCGTGAAATTTGAAAAAGCGCTTTCACGACCGTGATTAAATTTTTATTGTAAATCCGATATACGTTTATACGGCGAATAGCGAAATAGTTATATCTCGGTCAATATTCAACGAATTTGCGTTTTGTTTACGTCGTTCGATTCGTTTCGTCGAGACCTTGAATATGAGCCACAATTCGATAGTCGATAACGATTAAAACCCGTCGAAAAATTAAAAAAAAACTACGAACTTTAAAAAAGTGCTCTCGCTATCGCCACTAAATTTATATTGTAAATCTAATTACACCAAACGGGATATTATCGCCGTACGTATATTTGGTATAAAATTGGAATTTCTACGACACTTTTAACCGTTCGAACGAATGTTTCTCGTTTTCGACGTTTATATAGGAAAAAGTAAAAATAAAACCTAGCTAGATCGATTTATCGCCCTCGAAACCCCCTGCATACTAAATTTCACGAAAATCGTTGGAGCCGTTTCCGAGATTCAGATTATATATATATATATGTATACAAGAATTTCTCGTTTAAAAGTATAAGTTACATAAATATATAGACACGCGCGTCCGGGGGAGAACGAAATTCGAAATTCGCCTACTGCCATTATTTATTGCGTGGTACCGTAAATACGGGCAAATGTCGGAACGGGAAACGAACCCGTTGTTGTACAAAGAAGACGACGGAAGATTTTACGGAACGTACACCACGGAATAGATTAATCGGAATGGACACTGATAATGAATTATGTGAGAAGTATTGGTAAATCTGACAAACGAATTCGCCATCTTTCTGGAGGAAAATTTCTATGATCATGCCCACGAAAAAATATGTTTTCGTAAATAAGTAAATTATTCGTAAATCGATTTTCGATTTAATAATTCGCTTAATTCTAATAAGTATCGCGGAATAGAATAAATTTAAAAGGTCGACCGTCAAAATGTCAAATCTAATTAAATAGATAAATATCGAAACAATATTATCGCGGAATATTATTGATGACATTTAAGAGTGTTCAGAGCCTGCGTACACGTCATTCGAACACGGCCGCCGGCGAATTCGACGCTAGAATTTCTATTCTATAAGTATACAACCCTAGCCGCCACCCGAACACCGATCGTGCCGTCCGTAATGCGCGAAATGGACGGTTCGGGACGAAAAGTTCTTGGCGACAATGGCACAAAAGTTTCGGGGGCGTCCGATGTACACGCGTGCCGTCGAAATCGAGAACCGATCGGGACGTGGCTACTCGGTAAACGGAATAAATTACGTCGAAAACGAGATACGCCGCGCCAACAGCACACGTTACGAACGACGTACAAATACGACGTCATCGTCGATCAATGATCGGCGACGCGATCGAGGAATGCCTAATTCGATTTGAATATTATAGGAACCGTTCGATTATACGTGCGACCAGTCCGCGTACGTACAGGTACAGCGCGTATAATATCGGTTATTATGCGGCGTAATATATCGATGGCGGAGATAAATGTTTTTTCGAGTTCCGAACGCGACGCGTTTCAATTTTTCGCTGGCGAGAATTCAAAAAAAAAATAAAATACATTAATTAATTGGCGCGCTCGCGACAACACCGGCCGTGTGGTCGTTAGCGACCCGAAACGTCCGTATTTTTCCCGGTCGACGTTATTAAATCGAATAAAACGCGAGAACCGTCGCCGTCGTTATTACGGACGGACGCGCGTGGGCCGGTCGATTTTAGCCCTCCCCCCCCCCCGGGGGGACGAATCGGCCGTAGAATTTCGCGCGCGGTCGACACGGCAAAAGTTATCGACAAACACCGCCGACGACGACGACGACGACACACCGTACGACGCGCGTACGCGACACCCGCCGACCGGGCTTGGCGAGTGTGTTATTAACGATCGCGCCGGTTTCGCGGATAACCCTAACCGTTACCGCGGTTCTCGAATTATAATAATAAAAACCGTTGCCCCCGTGTCCGGCGGCGTCCGTGCGCGTACGACAACGTCGCGGCGTACATTAAAACCACGTCGTCACTGCCTACGATACCGCCGTTCTTCTCGCCTTCTCGCTCCTACGGTTAGTACGATAGTTCGGACGGTCGGTTTTTTCGGGGGTGGGGTGGGGGGTATTTTTTTTTTTGTTCCCGACGTTCCACTCGAAATTCGCTTGATTTATGCGGTCTCGAATAACTGGTCCGGCGAACGTGTATAATACGCGCGCGCGTTCGCCTGTATTTGCATAGCTGACCGTTTTCGCAGGTCGTTAAGAATTTCGGAACGGCGCGCGAAAAACAACGTGTTCATTACGGACGACAACACCACGCCGCCACGGCGAGCCGTAGCCGTCGCCGACGTTTTTATATTTATATTATTCGTTCGTTTCGCCGTATACGAGGTCTGTCCCAAATGTATCCGGACCTTCCTTCCGCGCCGGCCTTTTTTCTTTTTTATCGAAACTTTGTATAAACGACAATTAGTTACTACAATTGAAAATTATCACGGTTAAGAGGTTAATTATATGACAAAATTAGGTTGCTCGATGAAACGAATGGCGCAAAAAAATGATGGGAGGTAACCGAGCGGATGGGTGTAGTATTAAAAGGGAGGTTGTACTTTTCAACTAAAAAGACGAGCTTCCTTCGTTGTGTCGCTAACGCGGAGCGTTGGAAAAGGATGCGTGGAATATCAGAAATAGCGTCTATAAGGAGAGTACAGAGGGGAGAGCTGTTAAAGGGTAGTTTGAAGGAGTGATAAGGAAGAAGGGTACGGCCCAATCTAAGCCGGGAAAAGGAGCGAATAGTTTTCCTATTAAGATTGCGGAACCACGGATGAGTAGGAATTGTGGGTACAATCTTCCTATACCACCTGGCATGGTTAAGAGGAAGGCTGGACCAATTGCGCGCCGACCTTATTCATCGGTTAGGGGTGGAATCCTTCAAAGTAATTTCCGTTTCACAACACGCTCCCGCCGGTGTTTTCACATCCCGAAGCAGTTATCCGGTAGTCAGTTTTCGGAATAACCTTCGGCGTACTCGTCGCATTTTTTTTTTTTTTTGTCTCCGTGTCGTCAAATCCACGCCCTTTCAGCGGAACTTTCAATTTCGAGGGAAACCCAAAAGTCACGGGAAGGGGACTTTTATATATTTTATATATTTTATATTTTATATTTTATATATTTTATATTTTAATTTTATATATTTACGATAGGACTGTACGGAGGCTGACGAAGTGGAATGATTTCGCGTTTTGCCAAAAACCGTTGCACGAGATTCGATGAATTATCGTGGCGAAGAAGTCGGCCACCGTTCGCCTAGAAATGCGTCCGTTTACTTCGCGCTGCGTCACGCGATCTATTCAGAACTTCCAACGTACAATTTTTCGTCGATCGTTTGACCTCTTATATTCACGTTTAACATATAACACGTTTATAATGAAAAAAAAAAAACAATAAAAAACGCGGGTCCGATACTTTTGGAATAGACGCGCGTACGCATACGCGTCGGTTCAGGGCCGGGACGATCTAAAAACGGCGGAAAAACGAGTTCGGATAAAATATAAATAACGACGCGAAACGGTAACCGCGGTAAAGTGCGCCGAATTCGTTTTGAGGGGGCGCGAAAAGACGCCGCCCGACGGTTTATAAATTAGCCCTCGGCGTTCGCAACCAGCGCGGAACGGACGGTAGGGACTTAAACACGGAAAATGTCGCGCGAGACGGGTAACGTTTCGGTTGACCGTACGCGCGCGTCCGCGGGCCGGTCAGAGATCCGCCGAACGCGTCGCTATATAAATAGCCGACGGACGATGCCCGGCAAATTAGTTTGTACGGAAGCGAACGTTTCCCGCGGTACGATTTCCAGTATTAGCCGATTACGCGCTATACAGAAGGCCGCGGCGCCGTTTAGGGACGACACGAAAAAGGGGGAAAAATTGTGAAAACGTCGCGGCGCTCGGGAACGTGTCTGGCCCGTACGCGAATCGTATTGGTCGTGCGGTCGTCGTGAACGAGAAAATGCGCCCGGGACGGCGGCGACCAGCGGCGGACGATACGAATATTGTCCGCGGCGGGCAATGTGCGCCGCGGTCATTTCGAATAGACGACAAACGAAATTATATACGTTACGATATTACGAGGCGTAACGCGGGGCCGTTGTATTTTCGGGTGTAAAACACGCGATAATTACGCGCCGCGATTGCGTCGGATAATTGGTCGGAAATTGCGTTTTTCCTGTAAGCGGGACGCCGCCGTGAGATTTTATTTTCTAAAAAGATAATTTCTACGTACGTAAATATATAGTGTTTATAATACGACGAAAATTTCAAAGTTTCGTCGGTCTCTCGTTAATCACACTGCGCGGTATACACAGCCTTTATGAAAAAAAAAAACGACATAATACAGTGACAAATTGGAGGCATTAATGTGTGTGTACGCGCGCGTGAAGACAGCGGCTGGGCTACGAGACTCACGAAGACGGTAAATTGATCGTATACCGAAATTACGGCGACGACGAGTTCGTATACTGTGTGTGAGAGTGTATATATATATATAATATAATTTCCGGTGCGCGCGAGAGTTACACGAATTTGATTCACGACCGACCGTTATTGTTTGTTTCTGTTTTTTTTTTTTTTTTTCGTTTTTTTTTTTTTTTGGTTTTTTTTCCGACGGCCGGGGACGAGAAAAATTGGATTTTCGCTTGTTTCGGTC
>JAIPRN010003960.1:0-17908 GCA_025469175.1 Geopemphigus sp. TES_GeoC_2020 | reverse complement strand
ATCAAATTTCTGGTGCTGAAACGTTCAAAATGTTGCAAAAGGCCTTCGGTGATAATTGTATGTCGCGAGCAAGTGTTTTTGATTGGTACAAATTGTTCAAAGAGGGTCGAGAACGCGTTGACGACGAACCACGTCCAAGACGGCCATCAACATCGACTGATGATCAACATGTCAATAAAATCAAGGAATTGGTGCTCGAGAAATTCCGGAAATTGACTTTAACAACTGTTTCGAGAATTGGAAAAAATGTTGGCATAAGTGTATTGGAGCCGGGGGGGATTACTTTGAGGGGGACGAAATAGATTTGGCAGAATAAATAAAGAAATTTAAAATTATGAACAAAGTCTTACTGTTTTTTGCCCACGGTAGTCTATTATGGATAACAACCGTCCCGCGTTATTCGGAACGTTATCCATTCTCGGTACCGTCGTGTCCCGGTCCCCGCGTCCCACCGCCGTAAAGCGATCCTCGGGCGATTATGTATTGACAGTATTTACATTACTGACGGTGTAGTCCTCGAACCGTCAGATTTGTATCGATACTAATCCCTTTTTATTTGAATAATGAACGGTTGTGTTTAAAAGAGTGCCGGTTGTCGACGCTTGCCGCCGTAATTTATTGGAACGAAGTTCCTTATGCCGGGTTCGGTGCGAGTACCTAGTCGAGAAAAAAATGTAACGTTACGAAAAATCGTTATGAAATTAGGAAAGAGAATGAGAGAAAGGAGACCGATAACTGGCTTCACCTCTCTCTCACGCACTATAAGACTGGCCCTTTTTCCCTCTTCCTTTTGCTCACTGTACAAGTACTCTACATAGGGGCTGTCGCTCGGACATATATATATATATATCCTACTGATTACGTATGTATAAATATGCCGCGCGTACAAGCAGAGGACGAGTCAGTAGAAAATATAGGTATATACGAGCAACTACAAAAATAGTAAGACTGTTCGTAATTTTTAAATTCTTTATTTATTCTGCCAAATCTATTTTGTCCCCCTCAAAGTAATCTCCCCCGGCCCCGATACACTTATCCCAACATTTTTTCCAATCCTCGAAACAGTTGTTAAAGTCAATTTCCGGAATAGCCTTCAATGCGCGTAGCGATTCACGTTTAATGTCTTCAATTGACTCAAAACGGTTTCCCAGGAGCGGTCGTTTGAGTTTGCCCGTTATAATACGTTTCATGACATCCTGATAGTCGGAAAGCATTGTTTCACAAACGTCAACGCGACGCTAATTTTCAAGAAAATTTAGTGAGTTTGGAAACAATCGTGCTTTCACTTTTCTTAAGCCCAAATGATCTTTTAAAATCGTTTTCACTGATCCTTCCGATATTCCAACGATACCAGTAAGGTCTCTGACTGTTAATCGTCGATTCTCGAGCACCAATTCCTTGATTTTATTGACGTGTTGATCATCAGTTGATGTTGATGGCCGTCCTGGACATGGTTCGTCGTCAACGCATTCTCGACCCTCTTTGAACAATTTGTACCAATCAAAAACACTCGCTCGCGACATACAATTATCACCGAAGGCCTTTTGCAATATTCTGAACGTTTCAGCACCAGAAATTTGATTCCGCACATAAAATTTAATGGAACTTCTTTGTTGAATAATTTCACTCGTTGTAAAAATCGCCGAATGCATTTCTTATACTTCAGAAAGACAAGCGTATACTAAACACTAATGATGATTTTGATGTGATAATTGGCACAGATGTCACTGACAGTCATATCAACGTAGAAAAAAAAATATTTCGACCAATGGATTTCTGCGCGAAATTTAAATTAAAAAGTCTTACTATTATTTGCCCACAGTAGTATATACCACATTATTTTTGGCGTAGCGTGGCTTATCTATACATTGCGTATGTATATTTAGGGCACTCCTACGTACGTAACACCATAATCAAAACGACGTAATTATTAGTATTTTATTCGTTTAACCATCAGAGAAAAACAAATAGCGTAATAAGAAAATTTTATAATTGTTCAGAATCGATTCCGAAATTATTTTACGACAACAAAACCTCAAAAATTGAAAAAATGCGATAACTCGAAGGGAAAGCAAAATAGGCCAAAAATAACAATTTTCACGGGTCTCCTAAAGGGGGACGAAATCATCGAGGCGCACAAATAGAGAGGTCTCGGTTGACGTTACAACATAACCTCAATATAACTTATTTAACGCGATATCTTTATAAAATTAACGTTAAAAATTGTGAAAAAATTATAGAATAATTAGGAAATTATTATAAACATTTATAATCTATTCACAAATCAATATACGAAATAAAAATATATAATACACAATTTTTTGTACGATTAACACGATCTTTAAAAAAACAATAAATAAATATACGTCGCGAATAAATTTATGAATATAGTTATTTATTGCGTCAATAATCAAATTTAAAGAGAGGGGTGAGTGGAGAGAACGAGAGCCGGGCACGTTAATGATTAATTATGCCAACCCTGCATACGAAAGGGACTTCGTTCCAAACGCGTGTCCCGCGACACGTTCGTGTTTTTTAAACAATTGAAACGGACGAAAAACGTAGCGGCGATTATTTTAACGTTTTCTATTACAAGTAAACGGATCGAACAAACTTCGCGCGACCCGTTAAACGTCTGTATTCGTTAATAAAACTACGCGACAATTGTCGTTCGTCACGACTTCGCGCTCAAGCGAACATGTCCTCCGTCGCTGCGCAATTAATACGGAATAACTGTATCTACGCCACGCGGTCAATATCGTAATCGGTAAATAAATACTCACCAATTTGTTCGTCAGTATTGTTTTTTCCTACCAACAGTACTCGTCGCTAGACGACGATCAATAATACTGTAAATTGACCGTGTGAGGGCCGCTTAACGGAAAGTGGTAAACGAGAAGGCTAACAACATTGGAAATGGTAAGGGACTTTGTCGGTTACAACGAAAATCCGTCGACGCGGCTGGCGGACAGGAGGTAACCAAAGACGACCAACTGTCGGAGCTAGAGCACGCGCTATAGTTAGTCAGTGATATCGTCAGAAACCACGTCGCGTTCTGATGCCGCCACGGACAAAACGATTTTTGCTCGTCGCGATTACTTTTTAATTACGACCGGGCGACGTGACGTCGTATTCTCGAGGCGTTTTAAAAATTATTATTCGACCGGAACGAACCGTTTATTCCGTCGTCGAATTTATTTCCCAACTCCAATGGGGGGGGACGTTCCCTTCTCGAAAAATAAATTTTGGCCACGTTTTCCCCGCGCCGTACACTTACAGTTAGCGGGGAGAACGTCCCAGATATTCGCGTACCGTTACAAAACGACAGCGTTGTCCGTCCAGGCGTCGCGGTCCGGTAAATGTGTACACCCGGCGTATCGATAAAAATGGTCGTTTCGCGGTCGAGTGTTCGGGAGCTTGGCAAAAAAAAAATTTAAACGTGAACGCGTTTTATTATAATTTCGACGCGCGGCGTCGTCGAGACGGACATGTGTCGAGAATTATTTCGAACGAATACTTTAAATACGTCGTTTACGGGGTACCAACCCCACGCCGTTTTGTAGACGGTACACGAACGAAAACGGAAACAGTTCCGTCGGACCAACCGGAAATACATTCATTCGACTCGCCCGACAAATCGTTACACGCCACGTGTCGGAAAACCCGATCCAAATTCGTTTCGTACGAAAACCGTCACGCGACCGTCGATAATTTTCGTAACGGTACACCAATTCGAAAACGTACGACGCCACCTTGCCACGCGCCGACGGCGTAGAATTAATGTTCGACTAAGCGTTTCGGATCAAAATCAATAACGAATTTAAAATCTACGATTTACTTTTATTCCGTCAATTTTGTGCACAATCGTCGTTTCTACATCGACTAATTTAAAACTAGGCGAAAACATCGACGCGACATAAGAACGTTTCGATAATGAAAAACGAAAATACTCGAATTACAAAAATAAGTCAAACCGCGTTAAGTCAGATTACTTCGATCTATCGATAAACACGAGGAGGGAATAACTCGACTGTCGAGCCGAACGACTCGAAAGCTGTTTTCACTTAATTGCTACAAAAATATCGTCCGATATTCTTACAGTACGGCCGCTACCTTAACCGAAACGTTTTCTTTTCGCTAATAATTTGTCGCGAATATCACCGCAATCGAATTACTTAACAAAATGTTTAAAACTATTCCGGAATTACTTTTTTACTGAATAACACGTGTCAACACTTCATTTTGGATCGTATTTAGATAATATACAATTTTTCTCGAGCCGTTAGAAAAGATTATTTTAATAATAATAATAATATAAGTCTACGAACAACTTAATCTATTCACCTAAGTTCGATATAATAACCAATCAGTCTAAAATTATCAAATCTCGGTTTTCTTATCTACACATTTATTAAGGAAATTAAACGACCAATTACAATATCGTTAAACGAAATTGGGTGCGGGCCCCGTTTTACCAAAATCTAAATTTAGTAGTCCATCGTAACAAACCTTAGAAGTGTTAAAATGTATGAACAATAGTTTCGTTACGAGATTTCTCGAGACCGACTTTCCAGTTTTTTTTCAATTTAAACGTATCTTCCGTCGTGTCCCCCTTCTAAAGTCGATTAAATGCTTTCGATTCGGTATTATTAACGCGAAATACAAAAGACGAAAAAATCGATCTCGAGTAAACTTCACGCCTGTTTGAAAAATTAACGTTCGCAATGCCTACACGACACCAACGACGACAAAGTAAATCGATAGCCGGCCGAAAAATGTGAACAATATAGGATAATTTGTGCGTCGGAAGCGATTCGTCGCGTACATTCGACACAAGCGTTTACGGGCAAAACACAAGAATAGAAGAAAGTAGGGACGGGTGGTCAAGTAGCACACGCTAACGAATAAAAAAATCTTTTCGCGCACGCGATACGTAAAAACATCACGCGTTTAATATCGCCTACATTCGGAACACGCCTTGGAAACTACCGGTGGGAGGCTGCCCGATCCGCTCGACGTTTAAAATTCGTCGAACAAAAGAGATATAAGTAACTAAGGGAATGTGGGACGCGGCGTAAACGTTTAAGAATCGAGCGTTTAATTGTTAAAATCTCCAATAAGCTGTTTTTCCAGTTGAAAAACGTTCACTTTCGAAACGAGTTGTAACGATTGTTTGTCGTTCGTGGAGAACTGGCTGGGTGAATTGACGAGTTTAAACGTGACCAGCACGGAAACTAGTTCTCTGTATCCGTCGTTGTTTATGTCCATCACGTTTACTAGAAGGAAAACAGAACGTTAATCGACGTAAATAACAAATATTATCAACTTGGAAATGGATTACGAACAAACATAAACGAATACGCTCGTGGCAATTAGGTGGTCGAGTAGTCGATATTATTATCGACGAACTACGGGAAACACGAATAAATCCGTTAAAAATAGAAACACCGATTATATCGGAATAGTAACGGCGAATTGAGAAAACGAACGAATTATCGAGACTTACGCGAATATTTTTGATATTCCAGTTTCGGTTGACAGTTGGTTCCGTTTTCGCACACTTGTAGGATTGGATTCGAACTAACGTTTTTAACGTGGAAATCGTCCACCCTGGACGAATTATACGTAAAAACGATAATCTGTTCGTGAATGTGTTTGACCTTATTGATGTTCGGAAATTTGACGACGCTCTGTGAAAAACGTAAAAGGTATTCCGGTATTAAAATTAGTGTCGCCTATTACTCTACATCGTGCGCGCGATGATTTATATTAGCATACGTCTAGCGGACCATACCCGCGTCGTTGTAAACGACGTTGGTAATTATTTAATCGCCCGTAAATAAAACGCGTTTATTCGACCCGTATACATTAGATAACCGATTACGTCGATAACGATTACGTTCGAAATTACGGGAAATACGGTACTCGGAACGTCGATTTTCGACGAACCACAAGAAACGAGAGGGACGTTATGAAAAAAGAGAATTGTCGAATTAAAAATTCTAAATTTGATTCCAAATCGACTTTAAAACGCGCTTTTTCCCACCCGACACCGGTACGTAACAAAACGAAATCGTTACCGTATAACCAAAGACGGTTGTTGGTTCGCGTTAAACGAACGCTGGAGGGGAGAGGAGCTCACTCACTTTGTCCGTTCCGTTGTCCCAAATCCAAAATTTGACGACGAATCCGGAAATGTTGTTGCGCAACTCGAACGTCACCGGTTTCATTACGTACGCTCGGTCCACGTTCCTCGACCAAACCGTTTCCCCGGAACTGTTCGTCACGTTCATAATGACTTTGCACTTGGTCGGACAATCGTAGTAGCTGTTGACGACGCTCAACCGGTACGGTTCGACCGTCAACGTATATTGATTCTCCTCGGTCTGGTCGTGTTCGCGTTTCGTTTGATGTACCGAATCGGGTATCCAGTCTCCGGTACAATTTAACATCGTCTTGATCGGGACAGTTTCCAGCGGCTCTGCGACCCGAAAAGACAACACGGAATAAGCGACAAAATCCACACACACACACTTTACGATATTTTATGTACGCCACAAAAAATAAAAACCATACGCACCCGCGCCCGAATTCTTCCGACAAATGTACACCAGCGACATGTCGTGGTTCAATATCAGGTCGGTCATTTTCGTACAGTTGTCGTTGTTGATGCTGCCCACCATGTGTTTGCCGCTTTTCCCGGATACAATGGCCAGGGTGGGCACGTTGTTTATATGTTGCACCAAAGCCATTTCGTTCACGCCGTCCGAATTGCAATCCGGTATGATGACGGGGAACTCCGTATACACCAAGTTGTTGTTCTTGTTGTACAACTTCGTCGCGTTCGATTCCGGCCGGCTTTTGGTTTGTTTCCATATCAGTTCGCCTGCGCAACGACAGTGGTATTATTAGAGGTGCGCGGCGTAGCGTTGAAATCGTTTCGAAAAGAAATCGAAACGTTTCGTGACGCAAAATCCGTATTAGAACCCTTTTTTGTTTCGGTATAATTTTTTTTTTTTTTTTTTTTTTGTTAGAGCTATTGTTACTATTTTTACTAAAAGTTAATAAAAAAAAATTCGATTTTAATCGCCGTTATTTTTTAAGTCGTCGCCAGGCGTATATTCTTAAAATAAAACGCTAATAATAAATTTTAAAAAAAAACCTTAAATTTTCAAAATTCGAGTGGCCGTTTTTGAAAAAATCGAAGATACGAATAACGGATTTTTGACGACAAAAACGAATCGAACAAAAGTTACTCGCGTTTAAAATATCCGGTCGTTAGACACAATAGCGCGGCGGCCTCTTACCTTTATTTTTACTGCTGGAAACGACGCCTAGTAAATTCCCGTTGGACGCTCCGACTATACAGTACACCTCGCCGTTTTCTTTAAATTGATTATTGAGTAACGTACAATCGATTTTGTCTGGTAACGGTTCTAAACGTCGACGCCACGTTTCTTTGCCGGTCGCCGTGTCCATTTGCAGTAGACCGCCGCCGACGGACGGAAATCGTTCTGTCCGTGGCGGTACATTTTGGCTGTTGAGAATCGATCCTCTCACTATGAACACCAAATGCGACAGTTTTTGGTTTAATTCGATCGTGGTCGGTTTGCCTTTTAACTCTGTCGAAAACACAAAATTCGTCCAGTAATAACGCGATAATCGCCGACCGAAATGTACGATATTAGAAAACAAACGTAAAGTGAGGAGGAGAGGAAGTACCTATGTCGTCGAAAACCGAATCGGACCACAGCAAATCGGTCTTTGACGACGAAATGCAGTTGGACCAGTCGCACGGCACTATGAATAGAATTAAAACGACAACGGCGAAACACGACAAAATCGACAGCACGAACATAATGAACCTGAATTGTGACATATTTTGAATGTTCAAAAAGAACTCGTCCAGTTTCGTAGTTTTATTATTCATCAACACTGATTTCGGCCGATCGGTCGGTGTCATCATCTGAATGGATTCTGTAAAAATAACGATAAAAATAAAATAATAAACGGGCGTTTTAAAAATATCGCGGCGTTTCTACTTCGCGTTTTTTGAAAGAAATAGCTTTAAAGCACCGTTAGACTTCAAATTGTTAATCGTTAATTTATCATTAAAAATACTTTATATTTGATATTGAAACATAATTTTTTTTTTTTTTTTGAAACCTAACACATGGCTCACAAACCAACGTTCTTATTATTCACACGCGGTGTGTACAAATTTATCAAAAAAAACTATACTCCCATCACCGATATTTTTCAACATTTATAACACTGTATAACATCAATAATAATTTATCTGGATCATCGTTTGTGTCTTTTTTGATAAACATAATGATCGGAAACTAATGAGTATTATGTAAAAGAGGCAAATAAAAATCGTAATGTTTATAAAAAAAAATTCGTAAAAAAATCGTAACACTGAATGCGTACTCATCGTATAATTAAATTTAACTATAGAAAAATATAAAAACATTAAATACCTATTTTATATAAAATTGATTATATAATAATATTTCAACGTTTATTTATTAAAAAAAACTTTATATATTGCGAAATAAAATGGTAAATCAATCGTAAAATGTATATTTATTTATAGAGAATATAGAATATACTTATGGATATTACCTAATAATAATAAAAAATATCGAGTTACGTATTATTTCGTACAATTACGAATAAGTAAAAAACACATTTATCTGTTTCCGAAAAGGAGTAACAAACGAGTTTTGAACAAATAATTTGCACGTTACATTTTAAATCGAAAGTTTTTACTAAATAACTTTATAACGATCAACAATTACAATCTTCAATGCTTCGTTAATTGGGCAGTCGTATTAAAAAACTATTTTATACCTATCTACTATGACCGTAATAATTAATTTACAGAATTTGTATATAATATACGTTTACTTGTATTATTAATTTTTTTTTTCAAACATTTGAGTTTTCGTAAAGAGATAAAACTATTTAAAAAATATGTTATTAAATTACTTTCGACTTACACAACGCTATAATAAATAGTAAAAATGATTATTCCTTCTACACGAAGATTGAACATATATACTATGTTATCAATAAAGGTACGGACTCCAGCGCATTAAAAAACCTCTATGTATTATAATATATTAAATAAAAATATGAAAATTATACGTTTTACTTTAGATTGAAAATATTGAAGCAAGTGTATTATTGAATTAAAAATGAAATAATAAAAAACAAAGTGTGGAGGGATCATTGTTTATTTACCGTTGCAACGTTAATGATTTTAACGGTGAAAACCAACGAATAATTATGGAAATAAAAATTTTATAAAACACCCGATACTGTTTTAATTTACTAATGTACAGTAATTTAACAACAATAAGCGTTAGAAATAAAACAATTTTAATTATACCGCGTTTATATTTGTTTTGCAAAGGGGATAAAATAAAATGTCCGTAACTTTTACTGTTGAAACGACGAATTCATATCCGCCTAGTTGATATTAATAATGTTTAAAGGCAACGATAACAAATTAAATGAATAATAGCTTTGGCAACTTGTCAAGTGTGTTTTGTAATAAAACAACGCCGGTTGCCAACAATGTACGGACATTGATCGTGACCAAATATCAAACTGAATCCAACAAAAGTCGTGACGACTACCTCCAGACAGTTTGTATTACAGCACTGTTAAATGTGTGCATGAAGACATTTGCCGTTCCACCAGCCAAAAAAAAATTACGATTATAAAACAATAGTATCGATTGTATTAATGGAAAATAGGAACGTTAATCGAGTGACGTCGAAAAAACGTCGGTATCCCAGTTGAACAATTTGCGGACGTCGGCCACACGGATGGGCAAAAAGAAATCGATTCATGGCTGAAAATTGTCTCGGATGGATAAAATATAACAGAGAATACGAAAAGCACCGTACACGGTGGCGAGTTATTATTAGGCCGCCGTACCATGGAATACGTGGTGATACAACGCGTTCGGATTTTGGAAAACGACACGACCGAGAAATTGTAGCGACGGACACACGATCAGCTAGTGTAGGTGGTGAATACGAGCGAACATATTGGCGGAACGGACAACGAATGCCCCGGGGGGGGGGGGGGAATTCGAGCGATCGGATGCGAGTAAGTTACGCGGAACATTGAAACGCGTTTTTTTTTACCTTTTATCGGTCGATACATAGTCATGGCCGCAGGAAACGGCTCGCGTAATGGACGCCCACGAAGAAGAGCGGGTAAATTCGACGACAATTGATTATCGTTCGTCCGGGCAGGGTGGGAGGGTGGATTAATAACGCGTCGTCGTCGTCGTCGACCGCAGCGCGGGAAATGGCCGTCGCCTCGACGGGACCGAATTTCGGTGGCGAACGGACGACACCACGGAATACGACATCGTCGCGAACGGGCCGTCCGACGTACGTTTCCGGAAACGCGGATACCGCGGTCGACGGAGGTGCGAGCTCGTTATCAACTACCTAACCGAACCGTGATAACCGCGATCCTCCTACGGTGACGGCGCCCGATTCCGTGCTCCGATATCCCGAACGTTCAGTGATACTACGGACGTTATCACGGGTCGGCTGATTTCGTTCGACGTAAACATCGCGGCGGCGTGGTCCGAGTAGAACGATACGGCGCGACCGAGTGCATAGTTATCGTACCCGCGTCCGATTTGAAGCCGTTTTCGTTTCCGGACAATCTAAAAGTCGACGAGACACGAATACCGCGGACGCGCGTCACCCTTATCCGTAAATACGATAGGCGTCCGTTATCGACGAAATCGTACGTGAATTGTCGACGGTCGAAGGGAAAATGTGACCGGCTGTCGTCGTCGTGACGTACCGAAACTAGCGCGCGTTGTTCGTAGACGGGTCGACGAGAATACTGGATACAGCGATATGCTGTGGCGCGCTAACAGATTATCCGCGTGTTTGTACCGGTGCGGCCGGAGTAACAACGTTTGCGTCGTCGGGCCGGCCGCCAGGAACGTGCACACGTCGGACGCGTTCCGCGGCGAGTTCCACGAGCCGGACAAACGGAGCGGTTACGACACGGGATTCGAAGTGGCCGACTCGCCGCTGGAACGGATACGGCTGAGTTTCCAACAGTTGAAGAAAGAGATCAAGTTGTGGAAACATGAGATTTCCGAAGTAATAGAATCGGATCCCATTCTCGATTACAGAGCGGGTATGTGTGTGTGTATGCTGCGGCATCCGTTATAACTATCGTGCCCATTGACGTTTGTTCGCGTTTCAGGCGAAGTCGACGTGTTTTGGCGATTCTACAACAACGAATCGTTGGACCGCTGGATCGTCACCAGCGATTCGGACCACGCCGAAGGGTTCAGCAAATGCGATTTGAAAATGAGCCCACAGGGTTATGGCCAGTTTTCCGGGGTCTTGTGCAGCCGTGTGCCGAAAGATGGCAAGATTCAAAACTCTGGCTATTGCAATATAATTACGAAACGCGTCGCGGTAATCTTTCTGCCGCTTTTTTTTTTAAATATATATTCGATTTTACTGATTTGTCTTGCCCTAATATGTAAAATGTATGTATATATTCGCGACAGAAATCGTTTCAACGGGACTCCTATTTGGACTGGAGTCCTTACACGCATCTCAATTTGCGATTAAGGGGCGACGGACGAAGTTATCTAATAAATATACACGTGTCCGGACAGTTCGATATTATGTGGAACGACGTATTTACTTACGTGCTGTATACCCGAGGCGGACCATATTGGCAGACGACCAGAGTAAGTGACAACAGTTTAACATTTACAATTGACGTATTGTACATTGTAACACCCATTTAAGATTGTACAAGGTGTTTGTGATTGTTGTCAATATTTCAACGCTACAAAATATATTCGTAATCGACAAATTGAAAATGTATACATTTGTCGCTGATATATTACAATGTGAATCAATTTGTACGGAATTATAACGCATAACGTTTATAGTTAAAACTATATTAAAATTATGTGACTTTTTCTTTCTTATCCAGCTTATGTGGACTAATACTGAATTTAGTCTGACAGGTTCTTATAAACATAAATATGTCTGTGAATTAAACAAATTAGAGCGAAGTGTAACAAACAATTTTCGATACATATCTTTGCAAGTAATTCAAAACTACCTACAATATACGAATCGACGGAAACTATTTTCAAATTTATTTATATTTCTTAATTGAATATCCGATGTGACTTGTGGCTAAATCATTTATAATTCAGCCACTTTGCAAATAAATATGCTGTGTGTATTTATTCAACGTTATGCGTTTACCGTTTAAACGATATATTTATTTTCGTTTTTAAAAGTGTTCGTTAAATAATTTTTTCGTTTTTAGATACCATTTTCCAAATTCTTTTTCGCCAGTAAAGGACGAATACAGGACAAACAATCCCCATTGCCGTTAACTAAAATCAGTCATTTCGGCATTACTGTATCAGACAAAGCAGACGGTCCCTTTCAATTAGAAATCGATTATATAGGTGCTGATTATGATCCAACTCACCATGAAGAGACTGCCTATGAAATGTACGAAGTTAAACAAAATTATATAATTGGAACATAGGCTGATATTGGTTTACACAATTTGTGCAAATAAGTATTGTTAATGGATAATTTATAGTAATTTTTTATTCGATAAAAATTGTTATTAAATAATAATAAAACAGTAATTATAATAATAATTTTATTTGATGTTCAAATTGTATTCAATATAAATTAACGTTTAATAACCAAAACATTTTCTGCTTCCAAATATTTTACAATTGCAACAAATATTCCTATTGTGTCTGTAATTATAATAAATCGTGTTAACTGAAAATGTGACAGATGTATACGAAGTTTTAGAGAACTCGTATTGTGAAATACTTTATCAAAAATATTGACTATAAAATTCAATGGCCGTAAATTTATAAAACTATAAAATTCGATCTTCATAAATCATCACGAACCTGGAAATAATAATTTTATAATTAAAACTGTATGTTTACTCAAGCGCTTTAAAATAATTTAGGATTTGTCAAAAAAACTTATATTTTTGCTACGAATTTTGGATACAATATATTACGTTACTTATGTTTAAATAAAATGTAACCACTTTTCTGTTTGTCTAAACAATTGAAAAATAAATGATTTGTTTGAACGTGATTTATTTATTACTACTCTTTACACCATTAGAAAACATATAAATCCACGAGTTTTATGTATGATGCTACATGTACACAATGTTCCCAATCCAGTTTCTGCTTTTTTCGCTCTTGACATTTTTTTTTAACGTTTTGCGAATACTGAAGTAAGGATTATTTTTAAATTTTAGAAAAATATCTCGTTTCTTATAAGTATCACGGGAAAAGTTAAACATTTTGTCAACAGTATGTTTCTTTTAAATTGTTTAACGATTTTGTATTTTAAGGTAAGATCTTGAACTACTGTATCGTTATAATATATTTTCTAAATAAAATGTTTCGTGTTAACTAAACGAGAAATACAATTTTAAAAAAAGCCTTATTAATAATTTTTTAAAGCAACTTTTAATTGGTTGTTAGTGAAAAGACTATCGCTTATATGTATAAAACGTAATTTGAAACTAAAAGCACATACTTATAGGATACATAGGCGTAAAAATTGTTTTCTTAAAAAACCTACAAGCACAAAAAAATATCTTAAAAAAACGATACCATTTTGAAAAATATCGACGTTTTTTTAAGGTACTAAAGAGTGTAAATAAAATTAATTTTATGCGTTTATCGAGTCTCGTACAAAAAAACCTAATATCTATAAAATGTATAAAATTACGTTTAATTTAAAAAGAAGAGCAATCGTCGAACGTGTGTATAAAATATAACCCACGTGCGTTTTTTTATTACGCCGAAACAATAGTTCGTCGCGGTCGCGTTATTATTTCTTTTTCGCGAATTCGACTCGAACACGCTGTGGTTGCTATTTTTATATTTTCGTAGACATTTTTCTCGGGTCCGATAATTATTAGACATTCGTAACGGACGTCTGCCCGACGAGCGACGACCAAAGGGTGCTCGAAAATTAATTGAGAAAGTCGTACATGACCGAATAATAGATTTGACGAAACGGAAAAATCGAAGGATGGCGAAAACATTGTACGAAGACAAATTCGTCGGGAAAAGGGAATATAGCTCTTATCGGTTACCCGCGAAAGGTGGCCGATTTATGATGATCCCTTAGCCCCGAGCAAAACCGAAAGCCCGACACCGAACACGGCCGGTATACCAATTTCACGAGCCCGGGGAAGCCGTCATCTAAAAAGTAACTACCGCGTCCAAAATTACGGGCCATACGCGACGGCGCTCGCCCAGTGAATAGCGTAGCGTCGATCGTCGAAACACGCGACGCCGAGTCGGTTATGATGGCGACGAAACGTTTCGCGTAAAATGTCCGTTGGTTACGGCGGAAGAATGATTTCCAGTCGATTTTCGCGTTTCGAACGATTTACTGAACGGCCGCGCGCCCCGGCTATGTTGTCCGTCGCCGTGACGTTCGTTCCGGCGGACGCGTCCGGCGTGGCCGGCCGCCGCCGCAACGAATGCCGACCGGACCGGGACGGGCTGAATCGGTGCCACGACGGCGGTTGCGGTTTCCGCCGCGACCCGAACGACACCGCGGAAACGGAGAAATGCCACTGCGGATATTCCGCGGGCCTACTGAAAGGTCAACGGTGCGGCGTTTACGAGGACTAGTGCCAACGGATAGTACCGTGGGGGGACATCGTATTTGCGAATACGATATCGGCCATTAGGGGCACCCAATACGAAAACGTCGTGACGGAATCCATTGAGTACCGTTTAGTGCTCGTTCACGTCGTGTAAACAACCACCAACGCGCACACGGTGATGGCGAATCGTTCGCCGCCGGTTCGAATTTATTCCAAAAGCCGAAACGAATTTTCGTCGTCCGTCCGTACGGGTACACGGGACGATCGATTGTGGCTGACGACGTCTCGGTTAACGCTTACCAATTACGACTCGAAACATTTTCGTATTTTCAAATTTCGATTGTACGAAATACAGACTCGCCGCCGTTAATACGATTTATATAAATTAACGTCGAACCGGTAACGAATTAATTTTTGAAAAATTTTTTTGATGAAAGTGAACCATAACGAAGACGATACGTAAAAACCCTTTGTATTAACAGAATATAAACGAACGTTAAAGTAAATGTTCCGTATATTACAACGAAGTCCCGCGACATTTACGAGTCGCTTATTTCTTAAAATTTTTCGTATCGGAATCTCGTAAATTGTATATCTTTATTCAGTCGTACGTACGAATTGGTAAATTTTTTTTTTGTCGATTTTGAGGTAAGGAGGGGGTCAACACCTTGGTACTTTTTCCCCGAAAATCTTTCTTAGCTATTTGGCGGGTCGGCCACATTGGTCCTCAACCTCCCACATTATTCTCACACGTTACCCGAAAATACGCCGTTTTATATATACACGTCGGACGAAACTCGGCTAATATTTCGGCGCACTGGCGATATTCGAAATGCGAAGGCGTTAACATCGCCAAATCGTACCGGTGACGACGCCAACGTACCAGCCGATAACCCGACACGGAACAAACTCGATTAGACGGATTGGTGGTACATTGACCGACGAAATTATTTAACCGCCGTTGACGGACGAAAGTTTAGTACTTAATTAGGTTGTTTGCCGAAACGTTATCGATAACCGTTTAACGATTAGCGCGTATTTAAGTAGTAAATATATATATATATATATATATACGCGCGATCACACGCAGTGTGTTCGAAAATATCTCGGCGGCGGCGAGTGACGTCACAGCGTCCGTCGTCGTTATACACACACATATATATATATATATATATATATTGATTTTAAATCAAAACGTTACGACAATGTACGACACATTATCACGGTGTTTAAACACGGGTTGTAAATATGAAATAGTTCGTGATACGTGTATCTATAATTAATCGGTGGTTCGTTTTAAAAACAACGATTATAAACGTATATTTTCCATTCGAATCGTGGAATATGTAGGTAATATGAAATACAAAAGTACGCCAGTTAACCGTCGCGAATAAATATAGGAAAAAAACACGCGCCAATAAAACGACGAAAGGAATTTAACGTTTAAATTACGTAAATTGTGCGTTGGACACAAACGTTTTCGGCACCTACCTGGGACGACGCGCTTGATATAAAATGGACAAAAGTCGAAGAATTAAGCGATTAAGCGACTGCACGTTATCGATTAGCACTTTACAACACGATTGCGTAATGCGCTGAAATAATTGCGAAAATACACACGTGACGACTTTTACGATTCGGCCGAGATGTGAGTGTACGTTTGAACGGAAAATCGGTACCATTTCAAACGAAAATGTCGAAACATCGCGAGTTGTAACGATAACGTTGTGTCCGGAGACGATTCCCGTGCGTATCCACCAATAAGATACGGTGTACGTTGGTTACCGGCCGTTCAAACGTTGGTTAGAGTTGTTTTCGTATACCGGTGACCCGATTTCAACTTGTCGGTTCGTCGACTGGTGAAAACCTAATAATAAACGTCCCGAGCCTGTCGTACGACACGGCCAGTACTTTCAAACTGGTACACGTCGAACAGACCCTGGAAGAATTATCCGTCGGAATGGTTATTAATCGGGTGGCTGCTCACCGCCCACTGGGGACAGAGTCTCGGCAACTCGGTGTTGTCCGACGACAGCCGTTCGCCGATACGTTTTCGGCGCCCGTTCGCTGTTTTCGGTTTTCGGCGGAAACGACGATCGGCCGGATTAAACGCCGTCTCGTAGCCGCCGAACGACGGACCGCGCAAATGCCTGAGAACGGCCGTCGACGACGGAGGGATGGGTGGAGGAACAACGTGGCGTGATCGTACGACGGTGACGTTATCGCCGAGCTCGTTCCGTGTCGGTTTTCTTCCGGTTTCGCGCCTCGTCGTAAGTCTGCCGACGCCGATTAACTGTTGGAGAATGCTTGCGCGGGTCTCAAAACGACGGAACGCCAATAATAAAACGAAACGGTCGTATATGATCCACGTAGGTGTGCCGGTGTACGAAAACGTGTAAATGTTACGGTTGGGGCCGATAAATCGCGCGATCCGAAATATTCGTTTCGAATATTTCGCAGGGTACACGTTTGGCGGTACATGAATTGCCGACGGTAATTGGCCGCCTAAGTTTTTTAGCGACGATATTTTGATTACGATCGAATTTAAAAATCGTTTTTTCCGTTATTCTTTAAGCGACCCACCCGCCAGTCCATAGGTGCAACGAGAAAGTCCGAAATAACTCGTTTCACTTTCGCGATAAAATGTAAACGACGTGTTATTCTGGACAGACAATGTTCGTTCATCGGGCATCCTCTGGTTGTACTCAGAACGGCAATTTTCGGAAAAATGTTATTACGAAAACGGGTACGACGGGCGTAGTAACATCCGTCCAATTCGAGATTTTTCGAACACTACTCTCGAATAAAATTGTTTCTTACGAAGAATATTAACACCGTTCGAATATTCCACCGTGCAGCCGACGAAAGTTTAATGTACGTCAGTACATTCTACTATTTGGATTAGTATACGTTACGTACAGGTCACGATCATACACATTGGAATTGACGAATCTAAATGGCCAACGTGGGCGAAAGTTGACGTGGAGTAGTACGTGTCGCGAATTTTCCATCGCCAGATGAAATGTAAACGAAATGAACGTCAAAGTATATATCTGACATAGACGTAATGAAAACCACAATCGAGTGAAGTGGCGATGTCTGGGGGTGGGGGGAGAGTAAGTGGGCACTGAACGTAAAAATAAAAGTTCTTATCGATCTCAAAGTAAACTTCTCACGGTCGAAACGACCACTAATTTTTTTACACAAA
>JAIPRN010003959.1:0-17913 GCA_025469175.1 Geopemphigus sp. TES_GeoC_2020 | reverse complement strand
AAAGAAAAAAAATAAAAAAAAAAAAAAAAAAAAAAAAAAACGAAATCGTCGAGAAAATACGCTCTTTGGTATTTCGTTATAGTACTTGAATACTTCTGGCCGTTTAGTAATGAAAATTACAATAATTTTAAGAGAGAAAAAGGTAGACATTTTCGTCGGAAAATATTTTCGAACGGAAATAAACGAACCCAAAACGTTATTACAATAATAGTGTTCGAGAAATTGAATTTTGAAGTAATACCCGAATTCGTATTTAATAACCGCGTTATTTAATCATTTTCAGAATTTGCGACTCGCAGTTGTATTAAACGCCGTAATATGAATCGCATTAATTCGAAAATTACGAACATAATAGGAATCTGTAACCTACGCAGAGATTTTAGTGTTGTATCGGAATTATTATCGTCGGCAAACGATTTTAATAAACGCCGTATTTATAACGTATTAAGCGAACGTCGTCGCGAGTCGTTTTACGTCGAAACTTATGGAATAAGAATAACTTGCGTACGTCCAAAACGGGAATACCGACCGCTTTTTTTCGACTAGTGTTCCCCGCCATCGACCAAAATTACCGGGAAATTAACGACCGAATGAATTGTTCACGGACGAATGTTATAATAATACCGTTGCCGACACGACAGGCAACGATAGTTTATCGGGCCGGTATTTTACCGCCGATATATGTTCTTTCCGTTCGTAAAACTCTATAATCGCACGTACCGCCGCGACAATTACGCAGAAATAATTTGTTACGTAACGCACGTTTCACCCGTTCCGACGTCTGTACACGAACATTTCCTGCCGAATTCGGCGAGTCCGTACTTTTGGGCACCACTGACGTACGATATTCGTGTTAATTCGTAGCGCTGTGCGCCGGTAACGTGTCGACGGCGATTACAAGGTACACGGGTACATTCTATTTTACGATAAAGTTGGCGACGCCACGTAGCGCCCGAAACGTGCGTGTGTTTGTACATATATTTGTGTGTGTGTGTGTGTGTGTGTGTGTAGGTGTGTATATAGAGTATTGTACGAGTAGAAAGACGACGCGACGAAGACGGATGGAAATTCGGAAACAAGTGGAAAACAAGAAGAGAGAGGGATCGAGGTATATCCGGCGGCGGTATCCGGAGACGAAAAAACACACCGGCGACCGGCGTACATGTAGTTTCGGAAAAATACTGAGGCACGTGTTATCGGTGCGCGGTTGTGCTGTATAATAATGAGCGCGACGCGCGCGTTCGGTGGAGACGACGACGTGCTAGCGAGGAAAACAACGTAATGTAAATAACGAACGGAATATTTTGAAACGATTATAATATTTTACATAATGTGTCGGCACTATTCAGAAACGCACCGGTGACTGGAGACGGAGCGAGTAGGAGAGGGTGAATAAAAGAGACGGGACGACCGCGTGCCGAGGACGCCGTCGTCGTCTTCGGCGGCGAAAGTGATTGGAAACCGCGAACGCGAACTCTACGGGCGTATAATAATAGTAATAATCGTTATCCACGGCTAAAAAGATTTGTTCGAGAATAAAAAAACGCAATAAATTACCACCGCCGAACAAAAATTACGTTCGTAGTTACGTTAATAATACAGCGCGCGCTTCGTTTTCTATTCGGTATAAACAATTAGTACGGCGGCGGTGACGTCCCGAAGTACTTGAGGTCGAAAAACCGAATAAGGGGGGAAAAACGCCGAACCGCGTGACCGTGATAGAGGCTGTCCGTTAGTGCGTTCGTCGATTTTCCTCGGTCGTTTTATCATACCCGATCATTTTACGCGCGCAATATCCGCGCATCACAGCCACCGCGCAAACGAAATAATTGTCGTTAAATTCGCGAGGTTCGGCGAAACGCCCTATTTAAATATCGCTCGTCTTTTTGAAAACCAATCCTATTTCGGCGGTTATCGAAAAGCGTTTTACCGTCCGAAATGTACGACGGCAAATTCACGTTTGGTGGTTCCCCACGGACGTCGTTTCTCTAGCCCGAAGAACCGCCGACTTCGTTCGGCCGAACGCGTATTTCGTATATTCGCTTTTCCTCGAACGTAACCAATATGGTCGGACGACGAATGTTTCCGTCGATAACTTATCTCTTTCGTGTAGCGTTGCGCGTACTACGGCGTATTTTTTTTAATCGAATGGCGGTAATAATAAACGCGAAATAAAATTCGATCGCGTTCGCGACGGCGAATCAATGTTAATAAAAGATAAACTACGTCGGTAAACGTGATTCAGACGGCCTACGCGAATAAGGCTCGGAACACTAGATACGTCGTAGAGTAAGACCTATTCGCGGAATTAATATATCACGAAAAATACGCGCGTCACACTATGCCGGACGACGAACGGATTCCAAAGGACGAATGACTAAAACGAGTAAAAAATATCGAACAGACGGATAAGACCGGACGGTCTAATGTACGAAATCGTCATTTTAGTAAATTGGCGAGGGTCGACGTTTTTGGTCAATGACGGTGCTTTCCAACTAATTCCCAATTACGGCGTTTGACCGTAATACGTACACTTTACGTTTTTTCACGGTCGGTGGAGCGCTTAGACGGTACGTAATATATTGTCCGACGTTTTTTTTTTTTTTTTATTAATTCGTTTAAGCTTCGTTAAAAAAAACACATTGGCTTAACACTTAAAAAGATGTACGTAGAAGAGAAAAAAATACGTTTATAGAATTATAAAGAAAATCCCGACGAGGATAAAAACTGGTTTATTTTAAGGATAACGGCAGGATTAAAATTGCCGAGTATACCACGAGAATTTCTATCTAAATTATTTTTTCGAAGAAAGCGGAAAAGACTGGTTCTGGTGGACGAAAGACGGTTTATCTTTGGACGCCCGACGTTAAATTGGATATTTTACTTTGAAAATTAGGAAAAACTATTTATATCTACGTTAAAGTAATTACAATCGTCGTTACGCTACTAGACGGATTCGAAATGGGTTTAAAAATAAGAGCCCGAACGGTTTTGTTGACGGTTCTATGAAAATCTTAACGCGTCAGTTTTTATTTCGAAAGCTCTAAATCGATCAAAAACGGCTTGTAGGTTTTTAACGATTATTTACGCGTTACTACATTTATTCGCCACGATACGGATTAATAGCCGAATGTCTTACGAAAAACCCACGAAGAAGTTCGTAGGTAAATTCCGTAACGAAAACGTGATTCAACTACGGAACGCGATTAGGTATTAACATCGAGGCATCGAGAAAATAAAATTCGAAAACGTCGCGGTAGTAAAATATAATACGTGAATATTATACGAGTATATTTGCTCGCGTTACTTTTTGTACGTATATAAAAATTCAAATCACCTGCCCGTGTCCAAGTAAAGGTTCGCCCCCTAAACGTCCCTCCTTTCCAAAATGTTATCGCGCTGACACGTTGATTCTCGAAGTTAATGAAATAGAAAACTACGCGCGAACTTAATGTTTCGTACCAGAACGCGTAATACGTATGTATAAATCACACTCGTTCGAAATATGTATTTTTGAAATATTGGAACGCGAATTGGACAGTAGTAACCGTTCCGTGACAAGTGTCTATGTAAAGAAAGGGCATTGTGGCGGGTTTAAAGTTGAAATTACGTTTAAAATTGAAATTACTAGCGTTCGCGAACTCGACGGCGCTTGGAGTTGAAATTTTCTAAAAGCGACTTCGAGTTTTAAGTATAGACGATTTCGATAGACGTAAATAATCGATAGGCGTTGGAAAAACGTATAGGAGCCACTCACGGTTCGAAATACGTAACGTAACGTTTGATCGGTATTTCCTACAATTTCGAACGAGACGAGTTTTTGTTTTTGGCGTTCGGTTGTTAATGGTTACACGCGAATTCGAGAATTGCCGACACGTTTAATGAAGGTTTGCGCTATTGTCTTGCCGTTATCGAAAAAAAATTAACGGATTTACCGTCGTTAAATTACGATTTTTCACGGTGGGTCGAATGCGCGGATTTGTTCACGGTATTGCTTGTAATTGGCAATTAGAATCTATTATTTGTCCGTTTAGAAAAAATAACTTCTACGTTTCGAAGCGAATATAAAAAAAAAAATACGTTTTTCCTTAACATATTTCGTTTTTTTTTTGTAATATTACCTCGACTTTACGCTTATAGTTGCCTTGTCCATCTTCGGAAATAACCATTGGCCAGACGATACCGCGTTCGCCAACAACACACGCGGAAACGTTAATCGCAAAACGTACATCTTCGCGAAACGTAGACGGAAAAGTTCGTATCATTACGGTGCGAAACGAATTTTTGCGCGATGTAACGCGACGCTTATCATCGTTCGGTACGCGCGATATTTGGCGAGTCGTATCATATATTGCTAACGGAAACGAAATATTTAGCGTCGAACGTTATTAATTATTTTCGTGTAATTTCCGCGCAAGGTCGCGGATTACGACAATGACTATTAAAAAGAGCGTCGTTTTTTTGTTTTTTTTTGTTTTGTTTCGGAGATTTTTCGTTTCGCCAGAATATTAGCGCGTGTCCTCCGCATGTTCGCGTTCGGGCGCTAAAATAGGTAAACGAAAAACGCGTTATAAATACTGTTTTGACGGCCGGTCGTTAATAACAGTACGCTAAAAAAGCGTTCTCGCGCGTCCCGGGCACGAAAACGTCACGACGGCTAAATCCGCTGACCGTAAGACGTAATTGGGACGACGAATTTTCGCGGGAAAACGGTCGACGCGACGGCCGGGAAAACTAGGGTAAAAAAAACCCACGGGATATATTGTCCGCCCGTCGAGTTGGCGTCGTCGCCGTCGTCGTCGTTTACGGTTTACGTTACGCCGACTATCTTCTTCGCGACGAACGCGATTATTAAAACGCCAATTACTATCGACCGTTTGAAAACGTGATTATCGCGGCCGGTCCCCGAGTCGTAATGGCGCCCGATATTTAATCGGAGCATTGATATTACGGCGCGTACTATCCAGTCTTTACTCGGTAGATTAACGTACGCGTTTTTTTCGTGCGTAAACGTAACGCGATTATTGACCGTCTATGTTTTATGGTTACGAATTTTAGACGAATTTTTAACGACGTAATTTGACGCGTTAACGTCGCGCTTAAAAGTATTTTCGATACGTCGAAAAAGCGACTATGCTCGCGCGCACGAACGTCGCGAACCGGAATTCGAAGCGCGGGCGAAGTTTTTAATTTCTTTTGTTTTACACGAAACGCGGGAGATACAAACGCAATCATTCGCGATATTTTCCTCGGAGCGTCGTTCGCGGATTTTTTCCGTAATCGTTTTCGCGGTACTTCACGCCCAAATTCTTTGAGTACGTGGTTTTACGGCGGAGGGGGACGCGTTTTAAATACCCGGCGATACGTTTTCCGGACAGGCCTTCGAATTATCGGCACAATGAAGTGAAGTGGCACGGTTAGTAGACGTATTTTCCGGACGTTGGTCATAAACGCGTCCGTATTCTGTCGCCGTAACGAAGGCGCTCGTATTGTCGTGTTCGCTCGTGCTTATTGATACGTCGTTCGTTAACGGGATGTCGGACACGAAAAATCAAAAATCAGCCACGTTATTAGACGCCGTTGTAAATCTACTTAGGGGTATGCGTAATTTCGGAAACGGTCGGTAAAGCGCGAGTTCGTACGCCGTTGTACGGTTGATTTCGTGGCGATTTAAAAACGGCGCCCGATTGGAAAACTACCGAGATTTTTCGAAATTCGGCGAACCGCGGGACGAAACGGCGGAGCGCATAAATACCCCCGGGGCACGCGAACGGTGTCGAACGCGCGCGTTTACCGCGTACGTAAACGCGTACGGGTTAGTAGTGTACGTATATTGAATTTAAAATTATCGCCGCCAAAAGTCATTGCCATAACCGTCACAGCCGTCGCTCGGTCGCGTATTTTCGGCCGAACCTGGCGTACCCGAGAAATTCGCACGCTCGTGCGCGTGTATAACGAACGGACGACATAACACGTTGCCGCGAATATCGACGAGACGGCCGTTTGTTTTCGAAACGCGCGACCCGACGATTTTCGACCGCGACGACGAAAATCGTCGCGGTGCGCCGTAAATGTTTGGCTAGCAACGGGCAGCCACGACGGCTTCCCGTGGCGATCGCGCGACGATAATATTATTTATTCGTCGTTTTCGCAACAGCCGCCACTTCCCCACCCGGCGGCATTGCCGTTTCGACGTGCACGCGCGTAAAAATAACGATAAAAAGCGCGTACTCACGCTTACGTTCGCGTAATAGTAGTGCGGGCGGTGAAGAATAATGGCGGGGAGCCATCGTCGAGGCTACGCGCGACGTTATAAACGAAAACACCGCGGCTCGATAAAAAAAAAACCGGTCGTTAGCAATTAACGCGCGCGCGTTTACCAAATTAGTAGGCACTCGCGGATTAACGGTCGCGTTCCGACGCGCGACCGGAGCGGAAAAAACGAAATCGGGCGAGCCTCCTCCCCTCTTGTTTCTCTATACCGTAGCGAATTTGTCACGATTTCACACGTTCGCGGTTATCGGACGTGTGTCCGTAACCCAAACGCGTGTAGGACACGTACGTTTCGAATGTTAAAAGAAAAACGAACCGTTAAGACCGTACGGTTTCCGGCGGAAATGGTTCCGGCGAAGGCGGTGGAAAAAACCGCCGAAACGGTCGCCCGCCATTACCGACATTTAGGCGTAAATGAGGTTACCCGACTTCGGGCCAACAACGATTCGCTCGTACTTTACATTTACGGTCGAATACGCCGTTAAGTCGCTTAAGTTAAGCTGAACCAGCTCGGCCGTAACGTTCGGGTAACGCTTTATTCGTTAGTTTATTATCGTCCGAGAAACGGGCGAGGTTCCCTATAAACCGGCAAATATTCGTACGTTACTCCGTAAAAGTTTTGTCCTATGAGCGAAACGTTAATACAGCTTCGCGCGTAACTTCGTTATTACTCGTACGCGATAATAATAAACAATATGTAACGGTATAATTCTACGGCGTTCTATTTGCGTAGATAACAGAAACAAACCGAAATCGCGAAAACACCGAAAACAACCGATCGAACCTTCTTCACACCTCGTATTTCTATAAAACAAAATGACGGTCAAGGTTCGGTTTCAGTCGTCGAATGTACGTTTCGTTCGACAGGGTCGCTTCGCGAAATCGGTTGTTTTCGCGACGAGTTTATCAAATCGACTTTTACGCGTCGAAAGAACAAAACAAAAAAAATGTCGTAAAACGAATACGTTCGCGTCGAACGGTTACGAAACGTCGTCTAATTTTAGCGGCGCGATAAAAACGGCGTCTCGTTAAAAGAAAAAAACTATTAGCGTTTCGTTTTTAACGATAAACGCGGATATTTTAAGAGCTAAAACGCGCGCACTGTACGCGTCGTTCGTAAAACAATATCCGTCCCGACGATAAATGACTGTCGAACAGTTTCTATTCGGCCAATCGCCGCCGAGTATAAACCACGAACGAAATTTCCACCGGTAAACGGACGCACCGTTCGAAACGGCAACGCGGAATCCGAGATCCCGCCGGGGACGTGCGCGCGAACGAGGCACGAGTCGAGCAAGTTGCGGTTCCGTAAACCGGTAACGCCGTTGGCGCGGCCGATTCCCCGTACACCGTGCTGATGGATGGTTAGACCTAAACAAGACGCGTTGGTGTATACCACCGACACGTTTCTGTTCGCGTCCGTATTCGTTCGATCGACGCTTCGGTTATGGCCGTCGTCAACGTTTGTCTCAAAAAGACATCGGCCCCGTCGAGAGGGAAAACAATTTTCCCGCGGCTTTTTAGACGGCACGGATTCGTCGGCGAAACGACGGACGGTCGGTGTTACAACGCCGGCGCACGATATTATCGTGAAAGGTCGAACGCCAATGTTACGTAACGTACGTCGCATTAATTATACGAAATGACCGACAATAATGAATTACGCGCAATGGCGATGGTCGTTAATAAACAAGTGGCTAATGGACGCGAACGTTATTATTACCTGTTCGATCGTATTACCGTTCCGACAGCGCCGGAATAGTTATACGCGCGTAGTCGTTAATATTTCGTCTTAATCCGTGGGCATTTTCGAACTGCGACCGCGGCGATCGGATTCTCGATGTGTCGTCCGGCCGTAGTTTCCGCGGTCTCCATTATACGCGTTTGTTTTTCAACCGTTTAACGCGTACGGGTCACGGAAAACGTGACGCCTTCACGTTGACAATCGTATCGTACGTTCGAAAATTGCGCGCACAAGACAATTCCCCCCCCACACCCCGATCGTATTCTTTACGCGCGTTTCGTTGGAGAATTACGTATATAAATTACGTTCCGTAACGTTAGTTTCTAAACGAGCGGAATCTCTCTCTCTCTGTTCGACGAACTTCCGCGAAACTCTTTATCTGAAATATTTTCGTAACAATAATACGAACACTACGTCGCGTTCGCTACTAGAACCGCGCCGTTCGTGTGAACGAATATTCGTCGGTGTCCGTTTTAAGGTCGAAAATAACGTCGGGAACTCTATTAATTTTTTTCGTATAAACTAATAAATTCGAAGAAATCGCCAGTAAAACACGTTTTAAACAACTAGATATATTACGCATATTCATAAACCTCGGCGCGCGCGTATTGATACCACTGTCCATTAAACAAAATCGTCGGCGTGTTCGGAGTCTTTTTTAATCGCGAAACGAATGTAATTTTGCCTCGTTCGGCACTTTGCGCGCAAAAACACGAGTTTCTCCGTTACATATGGAAAACGTTCGGAGTACGTCGGATTCACGTCGGCCACTTGTCCGTCCGAATGTGCCGTGATGATATCGCGTGATTTTCGCGGCGCACGAGCGGAACATTCGCGGGATGGCGGTTCGGCGAATAATAATACGTTCGATTCGAAGATCGCGCGAAGAATACATCCGACGGTAGTTGCCGTACGCGAGCGACGAAAATCACCGAAATATCCTGTCGTGTTCGTGTCCGCTATTGCGGTCGAATTTCACACGCCCACTACGGGTTGAACGTTTACGATTGTTTATCGAAACTACGCCGCGGAATAATTCCGTATATTCGCGAAAGATCGCGCGGCGATAATAATTTACGCGTCGCGCGCTTTGATTAGGACGCGGAGTTCTCGAGCCGAAACGTAAATAATCAATGACGATCAACCTAAACCGTCGCGCGGCGGTTTCGTTTCCGTCCTTCGCGCGAGCGCGGGCGGGATTTCCGTGTTTTCCGACGGTTCTTTTACGCATCGAATCCGTCGTACCGTTCGATTTAATCGAACGCGAATTCGCGTTCCGGCTTTCCATCGTTTCAATAAACTATCGTTACGACCCGTGGCTGTCACCTGAACGGGCGTGATTCGGCCGTCGCCGGTGTCCCTAACACTAAATAGCCACGTTCGCCTCTGGCCATTGACGAGCCTACGGCGGCGCGTTATTTACGGAAACACGTCAACCTCGGTCGCCGGAGTCGCGGAGTTACCAATCATTCGATCACCTCGGTACAACACGAAATGACGCGACTAGTACGATTCGATACGAGACCAACTATCGAGGGACTCGTGGTAACCCACGGCGTACACGTTTCGTACCTAAATCCGAAATCGAATCAAAATGTCTAATACGACGCCCGTGATGGTCCGCACCGGAGCTCTCTTCGGTACGTACCGCGCGTGGCTGCGAGTAAACTCGTATCTACCGATAAAACGTTCGTTTTCGTACGTTTTCCCGTTTCGTTCGTTTCGGCGCACAAGTGCGGCGGACGTGTTTTCAAATTAACGCTCGAATCGCGTAAACATCCTAATTCCGCGTGATTGATGGCGTGCATTCAAGCGGCGTACGGATAATCGCGGGGGCGGGGAAGGTCGAACAACACGGGCCAAATTGTCGATCTGTAACCGAGATAAGGGCACCGAAATATTCCCGAAAACAACCAAATAATAATAGCCGTCCGCGTTGTAGTAACAACGCGACGTCCTGTGCATCCATCATTTTCGCTAGTTTCGCTCTCATACATACCTAATCGTAATCGCGGATCGTCCTCCACGCGACGTACGCCCGCCCGAGACACAGGCACGTATCTCGTTATCTTTCCGATCCAATGTCGCGCGCGTTTCAAAAAAACGCGATACGGACGCGTAACACGCAACAATTGTTGGGCTCGGTGGCGAATCATCGTCGGCGGTGTACGGACGCGGCAATTTACGTACATCGATACGTAACGCGTATCGGTTTTAATTGATAGACGGACGGACGGGTAGAGGGATTACAACGATGACAATCGTGGCTCATCGATGATGACATTATTAGGAGGGACGGCGACGACAATGAACGGGCGGACGAGCGGACGCGCGTGTACCGACGGCCTCCGCCGGCGCGACCGTGATCGGAATTCGGGATCGGGTTTACGTGTGCGTGTGTCTGTTATACGGCGTGTATAGTGTATTAACGATAATAATGTAAACTACACAAACGCACAAGGTTACGCCGCGAAACTAAACGATTACGGCGCCGGGTCGATGTTTTTTTAGAACGACGAATTTCTGTATTAAAAATAAAAAAAAAAACAAACCGATTATAATTCGTAACGAAATATTGCGTATATCGGCGCTATTACGAATAACGCAACGTGTCGCGCGTGTTTTCGTGTTCGCGTAAACCGAAACGCTAGACGGATAAAACGAGATACGGATTTTTTTTTTTTGTTTTTCGGTAAAATATACTTATTCGGTAAAAAAGTGAACGGCGGCCGAATGGGCGAACCAGAAACAAAAGGACGCGACTGTCCTACGTTCGCCCCTCGCCGTTTTCCGAACGCGACACGCACCGCCGAACTACGGGTCGTACAGGTTACACATTTCTACGAAACTTCGTCGTATTTTTTTGTTTTCGTATTTCGCGATCGCGCGGTTCGACCACGGAAATTCATAAAATCGCTTTATACAAACGCGCGTCCGTGCGGTTTCGTTAAATCGTTTTATTTGTTGGTCGAATAAATATACGAGTATGAATATATATATATGATTGTCGGTCATTAAAAAAACCGGCGTACTTGAGTGCGAAAATGGGAAAGGCGCATTATTAACGCGCGTAACGAATAACATAAATAAAACAATAACGAAACTCGCGCGTAACGACGATTTCGTTCCTTTAGATTTCGACCGTATATTGGTCGAACGACGGCGAATTCGCTACACGGCGACCGTGCTTTTGACGTTGTAAATTGCCGAATATCACAATACGTTACGCTGCCCGGATTGTCGGCCGTGCACGGGAACGCGCGTCGCGTTCGTGTCTTTCGGGCGCGAGTAAACAACAAGAACGACGACGGGTTGTTCTCGCGATAATGATAATTATAATAAGCGTGTTGGATTATCGAATCGCCGTATTTACGTAACGCCACAAACGGAAAGGCCGGAGGCGTGAACGGCAAAACGGAATACTCGTCGTTCACCGTGTGTGGTGTGACCCGTGCCGGATAGATCGCAATTACCCGTAAAAACGCTGGTACGGTTTAGCGTAATAAATTTTATATTACTCGCGTACCGTGCACACGAAACGTTGAATAACGCGCCTAACCTAACTCATTGCCGTGGCGGCCATCGTTGGATTGCGACGGATTGAAACCCATTCCGCGCCGAACGCTAAATAATAAAATAAATAAATACATCGTCCCGGTTTCGTACTGTAACGCGTTAAAAACACATTTCCATCCGGCGCCCGTTGTTAAGTGATAATTTGGCGGGTACGTGCCGCGGTCACGGCTACCTACTCTACTAATAATCATTACTCTCTAATCGGACGCCATTAGTCGAATTATCGACGCGATTTCGACGAAGTAAACCGATACCCTACGACGGTCGGCTCCTACACCGATTTCGTACTTTAACGCGTACATTAGGCTAATAGCGAATCGAAAACATCAATGCGGTCGGCGATAACGGACGGTGTTGTTTTTTCGGGAACGATTACGTCGAACGTTCGCGGACAGATAATTTTCCGGGCGTTCGTTTTACTGTCCGTAAATCGAGATATGACGAAATTAAACGGTCGCTTTCGTCGAGGCGCGACGCTGTTTTTTTTTTTAATCGGCCTCAAGTTGGGCTCGGAAATATGGCCGAAATACGCTGGCACCGTAGAAACAAAAATGCGCCGGGAAATCTTCCGAGAGTCCTAATAGACACGTACCTAAGGGGTGGCCCGGCGTAATATTTTACTGGCTATTTTATTGATTGTATCGTTAAAATACTCCATTCTTCTAGTCTTAGATTCAAATTTCCATTAATTCGTATGTACATATATTATAGTTAGTAGAATAGTTATTCTCGATTTTTCAAATAAAACGTATTGATCTATGTTTATTATGCTCGCGTGATCGTTTTGCGAGGAAACGTCGAATAGATAATCGAATAAATAATCGTTCGAATACAAAAAGCGCTCTCTCGATATATCGCGAAAAAGGTCGGCGTTTTCGATTTGCGTCGGAATTTTTTTTTTTTTAACACGAAACGTTAGGCCGTCGCAGCCATCACGGCGGTGGTCGTTTACTACCAGCAGGTTAACCGTATTAAGCGAAATAGTCATTTCGACGCGTCCGTACGTATGTTTTTTTCTTTTTTATAGAAATATAAACAGGTTTTGGCGGACGTTGTTTTTTTCGATCGATGCGTTCGAAAAAACACGAATTTCGTCGACGCCGCGCGTCTTGTACACGGCTGGCTATAACGCGCAAGGACACGCGTGCCCGCCCATTCACGGCAAATTGGTTTTTGTGAAAAATTCGGCTCGCGATGTTTCCGCCTTCCCGGCCCTCGGCGGTCCGCAAGTTTCCATCGACCAGTTACCCGCAGTGCCGACCGGTTGGCGCGAGTCGTCTCGCCGATCCGGTCGATAGAAAACTTTCTCGCCCCGCAAACCCAACCAAACTAGTTATCGTCATCTGCACAAACACACACGTTACATGTATAACGACTAAAAATAATTAACACGAGTAATACACACACACACACACACACACACACACCGACCCCGTGTTCGTGTATTCGACGTATTTTCATACGCACATTTTATCGTGTCGTAATATCGCGCGAACTACGGGTGAATAAATGGTAATCGGGTTGTTATAAAACGCGAATGGCCGGGGCTCCTGACGAGAGAGAAATAAGTGAACGAGAAGATGGGGGCGAGTCGGTTCGTTATTATTATTTTTCACACGTGCCAGTCGTCGTTTCCATCGCCGCTACGTAATAACGATATTACGGCGTCGCGCGAATCGTATTATAGAGACAACGAATCGTTCGATTTTATTATGCCGCGATCCGAGCGTATTACTACGTTCGTGTTATTGAGAAACTAAATATCGACATTTCTATGTTAGTTTATTCGCGACATATCACGTCCGCGTCGTTGCGTTTCTGAAGTACACGAGCGTTTCGTTGTTCACGTACTTATCGAATATTTTCGTTCTCCAAGTTCCGCGAAACGCTTTTATTATTTTGTTTTCTATTACAGTTTTTTATACCGTTTTTTTATAAATAATTATTAACGTTTCACAATAAAATTATTGTTTACCGGTAAAAATTTACGACTTATATCGTTACAGCCGACAGAGGCGTGCCCGTTGAGAGTGTGTCTCGTAAACCTCGTTATTCGAATTCTAATAATCGACGTTTCTCGTACACAACCTAGCCTCGCAATAAAAATTCACGTACTTTCGGGACAATATTAATTTACAAATAAATCGCCTTTTATTCGTACGGCGATGCGTTCGAGCGGTAACGTAATACAAATTTATGGATCTCTCGAATATTCGTGTTCAAGAGTTTGGACAAATAAAGTACATTCGTTACATAAACACGACGTAAGAATATTACGAGTCGCGTAAAACCGGAAAATGTAAATACCTCCGTCTATTTATAACATCGGAGAGAATAAAACGTGTCGTAAAAACATTTCGTTCGCTACGGTGAATTGTGCTTATACATTATTATTTATTATAAGGAAATTATTTGAATTCGTTACGTATAATTATCCACAAACGCGTATTTGTATTGTACTTAAAATATAAAAAACGACGTATAAAAATTGCTAGTAAAACATTCCGGTTTGATTAAATTAGTCGTGTTTTTTCCTGAACATTACACGAATATTGTTTGAAATCCATTAACTCGTTTTTATTTCGAAAAGTGTCCGTTCTAAGGAAAAGAAACATACAACGGGTACGGACAAATGTACGTGATTGTTCTCGATGTCGTTTACTTTTGACGATAAATTGGAAAAGCGCTGTGGTTTACCACAAACCGTGTTTATGTAAAACACGGTATAATCGTGATTATGTCGGTTAACGGAATGTAAGAAGCCCACTGAATCCAATCGCGTCGTCGAACGATCGTGACCAATATTTTGTTCGTCGATAATTGTTCGACGGAGACTAACATTAATCGTATTACACGTAACAATAACAGGGCGTATCGTCGCAATAGATAACGTCTTAGTCGCGCGAAATGCAATTACAAAAATATCCGGGGCGTTAATTACGCGTCGAATGAATAAACCGCGATCGGCGAATCGCGGGCGGGTTGCACTAGCTCGCTTACAATGGCGTATTTAACACGTGAGAAACAGATACGCCCGACTTGTATTGTCCGTAAGGCCTCCTACACCCATTTCCCCTACATTTCGTTAAATTGCGTAAAACTGAAAATTGAACCGAGTACGTCGTTAGTAAACACTTAAAGACGTTATCGTTAAGAAGATAATAATTTCCGGATATGTTAGGAAATAACGTATTTCTATTATGAATACTCGAGTTTAATAATCCGCACCGCCAACTGCGTCGTAAGGTTCGTTACGCGCACGCGTTTATTACCAAACACTATTTTTACGTAGATATCTGTCGCGTTATTTTTTCGACGATACGAAATTGCGAATCTCCTACTCTCGAAAGCACATCGTACTTATTATTGATCCAAACCCCTAATAACTTTTGTCTCGCAATTCATTTTCAACACAATGCAGCCAAACACACGTTATTATTACATTTCGACATTTCGGAGTATATGCGTAATTAGAAGAAAACGCGCGAGACGCGAAACCGAAGGATTTCGAGAGTGAAAATATTCGACGATTGAACGTGAAAATAAAAGAATATCAAATTAGAAAGTTACCGTTAATGTAGAAAAAAAAACAAATAATTATTCGTTGGTTAAATAACCATATTTCCTACACTTTTACTCGGCCGCGGTCCTATGATATTATTATTACTATTATTATTATTATATAATATTATAATACGGCGAATATATTCTATGTAAACGATATACTCGGTAAATATGGGCATTAATTAGTTATTAACTTATTAATTCGGTACACTGTTTACTTATTATAAATGAGGTGGCTGAAACTTTTGTGAACAAGTTGTTAACTGATTGCTTTTATGGCGCAAAATTAAATTTAAGTAAATTGAACTACTGAACATCGCTGTTTCTAACAGGGCAAAGGAAAATTTAACGACTATTATTTACAAATTTTGATCTAAGTACCTATCTATTTGTGTTAACGAAAAGTTAATTTTCTATTGTCGTTTCGATTGAAAAATGTATTATATTTTACGCTCAAAATTGAAAATATATAAGTCAAAATTGGGGGGGGGAAATGAACTTTCCGATTAATCGAGCGATGTCAACCAAAATCTAGCGGTCGTATTTTTCACCTTTAAATTAATTACTGTTTTTAACGTCACCCGTTATCGACACTCGGGACCGTAACGCGACCCGACCTTTTTCCGATATTTTATCTAACGAAACGAACAATTACAGCCGGGAAACAAATAATAGTTTTTAGTAATAATTCGAGATACTAGTGCACGGGAATCGTATGTAGAAGTCAAGTTCGTATAATCGTATAACGAGAACGGCGAGGTCACGGACAACCGCAGTTTGGGAAACATTCGTTCATGTCGTCGCCAGTCGGGTAGTGACCGCGAAAAGAGTTGCGCGAAGTGTGGCGGCCGTCCAGCGACTAAAACGACCACGCCTATAAATGTATATAATCGGGTTTAGAGATACCGACGAGTATTTTTAACGAAAATCGAAAACCAAAAAAAAAAAAACCGATCGATCGGGTCGTCGTAAATGGTGGACGAGTAAGAAAATAGGCTCGAACGCTAAACGGGTTAATAGAACTCGCGGGCGTAGAACTCTCGACGAAGAGTGTGTTACGTCTTAGTACTTGGAGGGTATTTTACGAAAAACAGTGACCGGCCAATTGGCGAAGTGGACACCGCGCGCGGACGATTTCGTACCTCGTAATTCCGTGATATTTTTAAAGTATTTTCGTGTTTCGGTGTAGGAACCGGGAAAATGATTTGTAAAAACGTTACGATTTAATTTAAACACCGTTTATGTAACACATTATTACATAATACAACGGGACGAGTGTGTTACGTATATATTAAACGCGCCATTATTTTCGTTATTATTCTTTCGCGAAAATTCGTTAATTAAACGCCGAAAACAATATTCGTCGGCGATTGAAACGGCCGTAAGCGTTTCGATTCGCCCCAAACTTACGACTGAATATAGTAAGAAACGCTTTTTCACGCTTCGACCAACGTGATTAGGAAGCACTCTCGGACGAGGAATTCGTTTTTTGGCAACGTCGATTTAAAGTTTGTTTGACTGGGGGTGGGGCCCATATCGAACTCCACATGCGCTCCGTAACACCGGTAACTGCCGCATTTCGCGTTAATAAAAGTTTTTAAACGCTAAAATTATCGAAACATTCGTTATATTGTTGTTATGTCATTCGAACACGAGTTACGATTTGGATGGTTAATTTTTTAACGAAAAAAATGATACGTTTGTGTTGATCAATAATTATGTACCTATACACGCGTATCAATTATAATCATGATGTAACCATACAAATTCGAATTACGTGACGAAAATAAAAACCTTATTATATGTTTTCTTATACATTATATTTTGTTCAATAAAATTACGTATATTGAATCATATATGTATATGTATATGTGTGTGTGTAAACCGTAGCATTTATTGCGAAAACAAAAATATAATTAGTTATAATAAGGTATTGCTTTTCGTAATTATTGTAATGACGTTAGTTCGCGTGATACGCATAAATACATACATATAAATATCGTATATTCAAACCGTGATAACTACACGCGCTTATTCCGCAAATTGTGATGAGAACTCGTTCGTTAATTTATCACAGCGGAATAGTTTAGGATTAATATTCGTAAACGAACGCTATTACAAAGCAGTTTTTGTTTTGCAACTACTGAAAAAAATACGCAAAAATAATTATTTTCAAACGAATTATCTAATACGTTAAATACGGTTGCGTAAATATTTGAAACTAATTAAAATACGCGTCTACTATTACCATGTAACAATAGGAAAAATTCTAGCAATGGTTGTTTGAACGAATAAAGATATACATATGTGTATTATATACGGCAATAATATGCCTTCTTTTTTAGTAAAAAATTCAGCAACCTGTTCATTAATTAACAATAAGCAAAAGTGATATTTGATGTTTTTAGGACAATAATACGAATTAACGACGAAATAAAAAATTAGAAGTCTATACTTAAATTCACTTCAATTTTATTTTATTACGATATCATAGAATACGTATGTTGTTTAATGCCAACATAAATATATATTATGATAAACGTATATGAACATGATATTAATATGCGTTTATTCGGCCATTTCAAAAAACTAATGTCGACCACGAAAAAATAATAAAATTTTTTTTTTTTTTTTTTTTATTTGAATTGAGACCTGGCGGGACCTGCTTTTCGCATTGCGCCGCCAGGTTCCCATCATTTATTGGATAATCAACAACATTACAATAAAATAAAAGATATTATAAACATATGTACAAC
>JAIPRN010003958.1:0-17914 GCA_025469175.1 Geopemphigus sp. TES_GeoC_2020 | reverse complement strand
TTAATATTTTATTTTTAAATATATATATATATATATATATATATATATATATATATAATTTTAAACTGATCAAATAAAATCGAAACAAAATATTCATACTATTTTATCCACTTCTTTTATAGATTTTATGTTGATCGCTCCGAATTCGTTGATCTGCTCTTCTTCTATTGGCACTCTATATATTTTACCCACTGGCGTGATTTTAATCTGAAAATCGTGTACCTCGATTAATTAATAGTCACCGTGTAAACATAGATTTAAACTCGTTCAATTGACGAATAATGTACGATTAGACAAATAATATACATTTTGAATTCGTAATTAATATAATATTATAAAATTAGAATACATTTACGCGCGTTCAAAAACAATATGAATTATTCAATTAACAACGACCACGATTCACCTAATTTTCTAATGGAATACTGTTAAGCTAAATCAGGCACGTATTCTGCGGAGAAGGGATGGTTCGTGGGGTTTATTTTTGTCGAATCAACAATATCCCCCAGTGTCTGTAAAGCCCGTAAGCAATACTTCAGACGGTCCCTGAGAACGATCTTGTAATGCTCGCCCTAGAGATCGTCGTTGACACTCCGGATCAACACCGTCCAGTACTTCACCTTCGAATTCCGAATTCGATGCTTCAGCTCCTCGCGAACCGACCGGAAGTCACTTTCGGCCGTGGCCGTAGCTTCGATGTTGCCCCGACCACACAGTCTAGTGACCGTACTTCACCGACAAACGCATTCGGTTCGTACGGCTGCGATATCACCGTGCCAATAGTAGACCAGTTGCTTCTGGTCGGCGTGTGGGTACCTCTTGACAAGAAGGCTACGTCGCGAGCAGCAGTCACGTATCACGCGAGCCTCTCGGCAGTATTGTTGTCGATGATCGTGGGGAGGGGGGGGCGTTTGTCTTCGCCTATTCGATCGCTACCAAAGTGGTCGCGAGGAGCTCGACGTCTGTATCAGTCGTTTTACAGCCCGGTAGCCAGCGACCCGCAACATGGCAGACTAAGGCGACGTCGAGGCGATTTCTCGAGCACGAGTGATAGTGATCACTCATGTCGTCAACGCTCGCGCACACGGTCAAACCCCGGACGTCAGAGGGCTCAGGTGAGGACTACGATCGATCTCAGTTCTCGCCCGAAAAACGACGGCACCCACCCGCGGTTGACCAAGTTCAAGACCAAGGGTTGGCAATCGCGCAGGGATAGTCATCTGGACGGTTCACAAGACGGTCGTCCCAGCGCGCGAAGAAATTGCCAATAATGATCAACTCTACCACCGTGCCCAGGTAGACGGTCGTTGGGGGTCTAGATATTTTTGAAATGTTTAAGTACTTGCTTATAGAATCGTGATACATGATAGTACAAATAAAATTTTAATACGTCGCTCCTTTTTTACCTCCCCCAATAATAAAATTCTGGATACGCGCCCGAGCAAAATTTTGTATTTAAGTAATTTATTAACTTAAAATAACCTTATATTTTTTCGGCACGAGGGATTTCTGTAGTTTTGAATGTTTTAGTGGTTCAGTTTTTATTAATTCCATCTGATTTTCTTCCTCGTGTTTGATATAGATAATTTTAGAGGGACCTTTCGGCGGTTTATCGCAAACAATATCATCGTCTCTTGATAGAGTAAAATTGTTACTCAACGGGTACGGTTTGTCGTCCGGTAATCCTGTGAATACTCTCTTTAAAAAAACCAAAATGCATATTATTATTACACGTATACGAATTCAGGATATGTCTACTAGCGATATAATTTTGCTTACTTCAGCACGAATCGCGTCGGGACCATAAAAGTCTACGTTGTACTTGTCCAAATTGTTGGCATCCACAATTATTTTTAACAAACGGTTTAGAAAATGTACATTTATATAACCCTACGAGTATTATTTCGATTTATAGCGTGATATTACAAAAGGCAATGTACAGAACTACAAATACTCACGTTTACGGTGTCAACAGACATCGGAATCAATTGTTCGATGTTTATGCTATACATTGTGAATATAAATGTATAAACGTAGGAAGGAAATATATGTAAATAAAGAACTTAATTCTTATAAGAAAACTCTTAAGTGAATGACGTACTAATACGTTAATTGTTCGTATTTGTATAAATATGTAACATAGTCATTGTTGTTAGGTAAAAAAAAAAACATAGAAAAATAATATATAAAAATATACGAGAATATATTTTTTAAAAAAATTATTTTTTAAAATACATTTTTCGTAAAAATATGTTTCCCCGGAGCGCTTGTCATAAATTATAGACGTCCCACGTTACATGCTACCATGTTACATTTAATATGTACGATTTTAGTACACAAAGCAAAAATACATTATATCAATTATAGATCCATATTTATTAATACATTTACGGTTTACGTTTAGCGGCTGATTTGCAGTCTCCTTTCTTTAATAACTCTAGGGCCGTGTTAGAAAATGTTTATATTGTATTCTTTTCATTTTAACGAAAGGATAATGTAAATGGACGGCACGTAGCGGGGGACTGTCCGGCTACGTTCTGTGCATTTGTACAAAAAATTAAGATTATATTCTCGGATATTTTTCTTAATTCAGCGGATGTAAATGGCGTGGCGTGTGTTACGAACGTCTTCACAACAATATTATATAAAAAATAAATTAGAAAATAAACGGCAAATATTGGAATTTCACACGCGACTGTATTTATTAAATATTCACTACGAAACGAATTACTTACGGTTTATACTAAATATTATGGAAGGTTGATGCTCTGATATCAATACCCACTCACTCGATGCCCTGCAAATACAATACTGACTTAGTACTCGGGGACGAGGCACTATCGAGCCAGCACGATCAGAAAATCGTTTTTTCTTATTCTCCGACATACACACCACGTTTCACTACTCCCTAAATGGTTTTAACAATTGTACATTTAATTACTTGGGAAGGTTTTCTCTTGTAACGTGTTATTTTTTATATCTTTTTTATAGTGGCCTAAATGTAATTTGAATATAAAATATTAATATTAAATATCGAACGTTATTTGAATATACCCGAAATTACCCCGATAAAAAACTAACTATCGAATATGTTCATCTGTTTTTTGTATATAGCAAATCGCGCGATTGATATGATTTGAGCGAAACATCGATTAATTATATCTAAAACAACGAGCGCGTCGATTTGAAACGAAACGTCATCGTCTCCCGCGAGGGTAATAATAATTTGTATCGGCAACGATATTCCTATTGTTGTCGTCCGGGCGACTTCGGTTCGAGTTTAGAAATTCGACGAAAACGCTTAGGGGGCGAACGGCGGAAAACGGAACGAGAACGACGTGAAATTCGGAGAGGGAGTAATAAAAACGAAAGCATTTTCGTCCTTACCTAGAGGAACGTGGCGGGCCAGTTTTAAATTGTCGAACAAAGACGAGCGGCCGTAAAGCCGGAGAAAAAAAATTTATTTAACAACAAACATTACACAAGTTTTTTTTGTCAGGTATGGGGGGGGGGTTCGAAACTATGCTCCCGTTGGGGAACTAGATCTTAAATCTGATGCCTTAGACCGCTCGGCCAACTTGACAGCCAATTCACGAGCGATTTCGCGTATATTTAACGAAACTACTGGAACGTATTCAATGGCGTACTAATAAAAAAGGTTTTGAAAATAAACCCCCCCCCCTTTTTTGGGAAAAATTAATTTCTTACGAGTCGTATATTTGTAATCGATAATAACAAAAAACTAAAATATTTTTAAACTTCGATACACGTTATAATATAACGTGTTCGTTAAAAATGAAAAATCTATTAACGTTTATAACGTGTCCCCCGTTTCGTTAGGGTCATCCGATTTATTTAAAAATTACCCCCCCCCGCCTAAAATTCGGGTCTAAGTACGTCACTGGCGTTTGTACTCGGCAAAACAACAGCCATTGGCCGTCGGTAAATGAATTCGACGACTGCGCGGTGTATCAATCGTATTTTCGTCGTTTCGTCGTACGCGTCCGACACTCGCGTACGGTGTGCCTCTACTGAGCGAACGTGTCGGTGTTATTAGGACGACGCGATTTTCGCGCCTTTTGTATATTTTCGATTATTTCGTCCGCGAACGCTCTACTGCTCGTTCGTGTAGAAATAGCGTTCGGACGACGCGGTCACGGCGGTATGTTCGAATTCGACGCGGTTCTCCATTTGTTGTCGAAGCGCGAGGAAGTTTCGGCAAACTGCGAACAAAAAAAAAAAACCGACCGATCGACGCGCCTAAGAAGGAAATGTATATGATGATCGCGAAAATATCGATCGTGTGTGTAATACGTCTACGCGGTTATAATTAAGCGTCGGACAACGTATTCGCGTTAAGGTGCGTACGGTCACCGAGTAAGGTCGTCGTAAGTGGGTGGGCACACTGACGAACGATGAACAACAATAGTAGAAAAAGAGAACGCGACGTGTAAAGGCTCCTCCGTCGACAAGCGTAACAGGAAAAAGTCGCAGTTTAATACAATTATAAACGCGTACACGCGACAGAATGAATCGTCAAATGTTTACTATACCCGTATTAGCGACAGTAATAGGCTTATAATAAAGACGTTGTCTACGAATAATCGAAAACGCGAGTTTAAGGAATTTTGTTTTGTTTGATAGTTTTATCGAATTATCGAAACGTCTTCAAAATTCGAATATTTAATTTTACGTTGTACGAACGAAAAATCGTTTCCATTTTGTGCGCGTACGTCAGTCGTATTCTGTTTTTATACCCGACGTTCGTGGTTATTAAGTGTTTTTCAACGTACCGTAAATGGAAAATATTGTAATCCCGATGTTCGTTACGATTCGTCGATAAAATCGCCAATATACATTTTATATACCTAACTACAAAGTTCGAATCTCGGTAGTTAGTGATTTCGGTTTAACCGCGTAAAAAATTGAAAAAAAAATCGTACATTATCCTTTAAAGTTGTGTAACCGTTAAGTTTAACGAATTTTAAACGTAGTTTTATTATCGTCGGGATGATTAAGGGAATCGAAATGGGAGGTCCGTTCTAGTAGAAGCGTGGAAACTATACGGTTATAGACAATCGCCCCTCTCTGAACGCCGCGCCATACGAATACCTACCGGTATTGAAGTCGGCCGACGGTCCGCGTGAATTTTGTCGAACAGTTCAATTCCAGTCAACGTACGAGCAGCGACGGTTCCACTCCGCCACGGAACACTAATAACGTACCGTTTTTAAAATAACAATATTTCTACGTATATTCGTAATCGTTAACTCGCCAACCACTTTTACGATGTCCGATACCGTGGTTACCGTCCAAAATCCCGAGTCCAAGCCTGGAAAACCTGGAATAGAAAACGGAAACGTGAATAACATTTTTTCTTGGGTGGAAATAAATTACAAGTATTTCAAAACCATGCCCGGAATGGTGAAACTGGCGCAATTGGTAAGTCTTATATATATATATGTATGTTAAGTATTAAGTCCGAAAATTGAAAAGGACGTGGATATAAGACGCTTAAAACGGTAAAGCGACTTCAACATTCCATCGGTTTTGTTGTCGAGCACGACGTGCTGAACGTCGGGACCTATCCCCTAAATACGCGCCGTTGAAACGAAAATACGTTCGTATTGTTCGCGGAAGTCGTTTAAATAGTAGTTGTAAATACCGACAAAAAACAAAATAACGTAACAATTCTACCTAATTATGTACCTACCTACCTACTCTTTGGTCAACGCCATAACGTTCCAAGTGGAACCCGGAATAAGTGTAGTGTAGTTAACCGCTGTCGTCGTACTGCCTCTAAATTTTTATTTTGTCTCGAAGCGGAACAATTATGACACGTTTGAGGGGAAAAACGAGAACAATCCATCGTGTCGAACTGAAATAATGTTAACCCTTAAACGTCGGCTATTTACGTATGTGTGTTTACGAATCGTTGGATCGTCACGACAATTATATACTCACGAAGAGACGTACGAACGAACTCGCGATTTGTTTTTAAACAAATCATATCTTCGTTTTACAGTATTTAAACGCGTTCATCTATGGGAAACGAATGGAAAAACGTCGAATTTACTTTAAAACCCGTTCTCGTTTGTTAAATAAATACACGCATATTCCGCAATACGGGAGGTTTTATTATTTCAATAACTTTTTGTTCGCAACTCGCGTAAATATACCTCAGTACTTCGTAGAAACACCGACCACGCGTCACCATTCGTATGTAATCTCGTCAAAATAGATTCAAACGTTCTGTATATAGGCGCACTGGCGCACCTTATACATCTACAAGGCTACAATACGATATCATTTTTTGTCTCGTAAAACATTACCACACACACTTTTGCTATATTATAACTGAAAAAACGATCGTCGATAGTTCAAAATATACATTTAATCGCGTACGTATATGGTTTTCAAATATTTGTTTACATATTTTACAACGGGATGCGAACGGTCAGTGGTCACGGCTGGTGTTTAAAACGAACGTTCCGTACTCAATTTATAAGTAAATATATATATGTAAATAGAATTCGACGTTCGTCAGATGGTAGATAAGTAGTTAAGTAATCGCTTAATTCCGAGAGACGAAGTTTTAAATATATCTATTCGTTCTTGTCCGTTATAAAAAGAAAAACAAAGTCACGCGGCGTATCTACAGTTATATATATGTACCACTGTATGTGCGTCCTAAAATATACGCCCTAGTTATATATTTAGTCACACATTTGCATATAAAACCGTCGATTGTATTATGACTTAACACGATTAATTTTCGTTTCGAATGTATTTGGTTTTAAAAGTATTGACCAATTTAATTATCGTTAATTATTTATAGTACGCGTATATTTGTATTACGGCTGTAGTTTAAACTTAAACGCGCTTCAAATGTACACACGTACGTCTATAGTCCGCGCACATATCATATACACGAAACGTCGAAAGGATAAAAAATAAAATTATTTCGCTGGATACCAAGTAAGAAACTCGAACGGTTCATTCGCTAACGCAATATAATTCCATTGTATACTTGTGCGAATAACGACAAGATTTTTATTTTTAGTCGCTGCAGATTTCTAATTCACACACACACACACATATATATAAAACCTATTTGAAATTTAAAAAGTTGTTATCGCTATATTGAAAATTGTAGTAGAAACACAAGCTAAAAAAATTATAAATGCGTACCGATATTGAACGGTCGTTCGAACGATTTTGTCTCGTGACAGTTTATTATTATTTTTATTTATGGCTTTCCGACGTCTTTACGGTTCCGATTTTCAACGATTTACTACATTTTAAAATAAAACGCGTGTATTATTTTATACAAATTCCGAAGCCTTATAAAATAATAATATTAAACAACAGCTTCGGGCCATTAAAAACCTGCTCGGTTTTTAAGTATATATATATATATATCGTGGTAATATTCAAACGGAAATTAGGAATGTAGTAAACAAAAATTGTGGGTTATTATGCGTCGAGGTTTTAACGTTTGTGTATAAAACGTGTAGAGTATGCCGAGTATGGTATAGGTATAAAATATATATAAATATACAGTCATACAGATTATTGTGACACACTACGGGTAACCCACGCGAAAAAGTTCACTTCTATATATATACGTTACACACTAAAATATTATATTATATACTCGTTTATATAAAAAATAATTTTGTACAGAGCGATCGCTTTAAAAAAAAACATTTCAATCGGACTTTAAATAAGTTTCGCTATTTAAGAAAAAACTATATATTATTCGGTATTTTTCTATCGTTACTACGTGTACATCTATTTTATCGTTAACGTTGTTAACTTTAGAAACGTACTATTGCTGCCGTAAAATGAGAAATCGTAAAACAATATAGATACGCCGAACACTACTTGCGATTATATAAATACGGATTTTCTTCTTAAATTTGTACATTTTTGTAGTATAAAATATATACGTATATATTCGAAAATTCAAATCGCTTGTACTCGTCGCGGCTTGAAACACAAAAAATTAGAAAAACGTTTATAAGTTGTACGATTTGTGAAAATAGATCGTTTCATAATCTCACGTTTAAACGCGATTATATTATTAAATGTATATCACACGCGATTCAAAACTTGATCGAGTAGAACTATGCGCTACGCGTAAATTATTTCGACTCGTATGTATACATTCATTTCCTCGTTGAAATATAATATTCGCTTTTGCATTTCGCCCTGTATGCGTGCCTAGTATATTATAACACACAATACACACACACACTACTTAAACATATATAAGTCTAAGTAGGTATATATATATATATGAAGTATATAGTACAAAGTAGGACGTCGTTGCAACGGTGTTTTTGACAGAGAGAGATACTCCTACACACTGGCGCGTTGTTTTTCATTAATAAATACAATAAAATAATAGATAATACGACGACACCGGTCGCGTTTTTTTTTCTTTCGCCGTTTTCATTTCCTGTTTATAATTTGTGTAAAACGAATCGTCTTGTTCATACGACGTCGACTCCGCTCGCGATCCATATATACATCAATAAAGATAGGTATATTTATCACACACGCCGACGACGCAGGTCGTCCGGTGTGTAAGACTTAAACGTCTTAATTGAACGTTAATTAAACCAATTTTCACTGGTTAAAAATAATAATAATAACAATAATAATTACGACGAGGTTACGTCACGTGTTTAAAAGAACAAAGGTGGATCTCCGTTTGTACCGAGTCCTTTTTCAAACTATTTCTCTTCTTTGATGCCATAAAACAATTAGCGTACGAGCGAGTATATACTGTACAAAGCGAGTTATTCAGTACTTTTTCATTTTTCATAAAACATATATGGCGGTTACACGATACGGGAAAATACGACGGGTGGTATGTAATGATTCGAAGCGACGTATATTTGTATTTCGACAACTTTTAGCCTTTTCGGCGAGGCAACTGTATAAATAGTCTAGCTCCGTAAAAATGTAAAAACTACAAATATTAAAAAACCGCGTGCAATGTGAAAAATAGAATTTTTCCGATACTTATACGGCCATGGGGATTTCGATATACTTGGTCTCTTCCTGGATTATCCACAACCCCATGGGGTTGTGTTTTTATTAGTTTCGATATACAGTTGATAATTTCTTGTGGTCGTGGTTGTTATATCAACTACACAGGTTAAATGAACATTATTTTCCTTAACGTTCGTTCTTTAGCGTCGCGGCCATTTTATTATTACATTTTCTAAAGTTAAATTTAAAAATACAGGCTTCGTCAACCTTTTTTTTTTGTATACATTATCGGCAATACCCTCACTGGCCCGGAATGCCTGAAGGTAGTAATTTGTGAGTCGCTATCGTTTATTGAAAAATACGAAATTTATAAAATTGGATTTACAATACGATCATCCTTAATGAGAGAGGCGAGAAACTCGAGATATCCCCACGTTGTTTTACCTCCCCCCCTCGTACATCGAATCTAATTTACAATAATTCTTAAAAACTATCGCGTGAATGGTGCGCGATGACAGGACAACAATCCCTTACCACGGAGTAGCCATTTACATTTTCCTTTCGATAGCTTAAGCTAACATATGAGTGTGGCTGAATCAGGATAATCCCCTGAGACGGCACTTTTTACATCGTTCTTTACGAAAAATAAAAATAATATAAAAGCGTTCTTTCTTTCCCGATTTAGCGGCCTAGCCGCTACCTTCTCCTGCGGTGACGACGACGCGACGGAGTTGTCACGTCAAGAGCCTGCCTCGGCCGTTCGGCCACTTCCTTCGCCATCATCACCGAAGGCTTTGTCACTCTGTCACAGACTTTAATTGACTTCGAGTGGAATCGATACTTCGTTTTGTACACAAACTATACATTTAGTACTACCGTCGCGTATTTTTATTACGTTTAAAATTTTAATAGGAATAGTAAAATTCATCAAGGCTTTTCAAAGCCTAATACAATTGATGTTGTCGTAGAACTTGCTCGGAATTCACGAAGATTAAACGAATAGTTTTGTAATATTTAATTTCTGAAAATGTTCGTGCTTAGCTAAAATTTAACGTACCATGAATTTATGGTTTAAACGTTTTAAACAAATTTACGTTAATACGTATAATATCTAAAGCGGTTTATTTTTCTACTTATTTCAATATTGTCTTAATAATTTGGTGAGGTTCTTTCTTATTTAGGAGTGGTTTCTGTCTGAACCATGAACATGATAATAGAATCATCAATTATGTATTCAACTGTGCCTTATTCAAATATATGCGTATCGCAAACAAAACGCAAGTTTTAAAACGGATATCGAAGGAAAAATAAAACAATATAACTAGATACACGTATATATTACATAAATTCAACTATTCAAATGATAACTTTGAACGCACGTTCGCGATTTATAAAAGATATTAATTTACGTGTATTGAATATTTCGCTCGTATATATTTAAATACTTCGATACAATGCGCGCAATGCCGAATGCGTTTATTCGTTATTACTACGAGGGAAACAATGTTACAATAAAACGCACAAAAGTGTGTTAGGGCAATAATATTAAATACTTTGTCTTGCGGTAAGCGAGTGTTATATGATTGATTGACACGATATTTATTATTTTCGAATGGTTTTCGGTTCGTTAAAGAGGAATAATAAGTTGTCCACGATTATAATTATTTATTAATCGCCTCTTTTTTTTAGCTACGTATACAAGTTCGCATTTTATAGCGCAATTTATTATAAACGTTTTACAATTAATTGTGAATGGTTTTTCAGTATGTTAAACGTCGATTAAAACGGCAGATAACGTTCGGTGTCGGTTTTGCGAATAAATCAATAATAGTTTATATATATATATATATAAACCGGTGACTTTAAAGAAAATCACAACTCCTGGAACGAGACGTATAAAAACGTGAAATACAGTTAACATAGTTTGTCTGTCGTACCATACGCGTGTACTGTTATATTTCCATTCATACGAGTTATATATATATATATAGTAAAACATTACGTAAAAAGCGTTATAAAAGTAGTTTTAAAAGAATGTCGGTTGAACGTGGATACGGAGTGCCCAGAATTCTGAAGTAGCTGACTCGACTCGGCACGTTTGCAACAGTGATTAGAGATTTTCAATTAACCACGTTAGATTGACATTTTTTTCTTTTTAAATAACGGTATTTACGTTCGGCGAGTAGGGAGGGGGGAGGGAGGCAGGTATATGAAAACTCTAGCTACCGTACCACGTCCTATATGCGTGTATGTACAAACGTGTCGGTTAAACGTAATCATTTTCGATTCCGATAAAATCGTCTCGCTTCCGTCGCGTTTGTCGCATAAATATTATAATGTCATTAAGGACGCGACACGCTACGGCAGATTATTACCAATCGCGGCTCTTGGATCGCGCAGGCACGTTAACCTCAAAGTCAGTCGTGCGCGCGATTAAAGACGGAAGTTGCCGGATGAAATGCGCCGTCTGTCCTATCGTATGATGTATTATTATACAGGGTGTTTCGAGGAACGTTCGATATGTATATACGTTTAAACGCGCCATTTGTTTATAAAACACGCGAAACCGTCAAGTTATATTCACGATGAAACAACCGCGGATATCGAACATACATACTAGCAGTAGAATTAGTGGCGTACATTTTGGGCGCCGAAAAAAAGCCGCCACTAATAACGCGATTTTTTACCCACAATTCCAAAATCGTCCTTAACGTTTTCGTTCCCTATTCTAATTTGAAGGATATCCGGAGTTTTCGCCTATATACGCAGCTAACTGCGGTGCATACCATACTTGGACACGATAATATTTCCCCCGAGTCATCGGCGGCCGTCGATTAGTATTCTCGTGCGCGATTTATTTATTTCGATACCGTTAAACGAACCATATTATTCTTCTCAATCATATGCGCGAACGTCGTGCCATCATTATACTTGTGCGTGTGAATATAATATTTAGCGTTTATTCGTTCGGAACACGTTCGAATCGATTGATTTCCATACCATTGTTCTCGCGCGATACACACGTCGAAATCCATAGGTATTCAATACATTTTTCACAATATGGTCGCTATATGACTATATAAGTACGGTATACACTACGTATATCGGATTTATCAGAACCGCGTGTTCGTGTAGTCCATTTTTGATGCGACAACCCAAAACATTCCGTCGCGGGTATCCGTATTATAACCGATTATCGTGTGTACGTAATTTATGATTAGGATCGGAAGTCTTTCCAAACGATCGAAATACCCTCTAAAGACCAATTCAAATATTACGCGTCAGAATTATTATTAATTTTAACTTATACCTTCAACGCGGTTGTATTTTTTTTTTTTTTAAATAAAGTCGCGAAAATGAATGTATATTTCGATCTCTTCGGTCGCATAATTAGATACAATTTATATTTATTTCGTTCATAATTATTTTCAATAAACGCGAAAACGAATATCCGGGAATCTATATATAAATATGTATATACGTTCGTTGCGAATCGATAAAATATAGATAACATTTTATCTATTATAACACGAGTTCAAAAATTATTATAACAGCGTAAAATATTTTCGACGTTTAAATTGCGAAGGAAAAATACCTCGAAAAACTATTGGATATGAACGTTTCCCAAGTAAAAAATACCATTTCTGTCCATGTAAGCTATAAATATATTAAACGACGGAAAAAAAATGTTCGTGCGATAAATTCATTTTACATCTTGTTTGTTAAACTAGAGTCGAAAGGTTTTATTTTTGTAGAATAATATGGTTCTATTAAATGGCGAAACGAAATTGTAAGAACAGCCTTCGAAATTCTATTAAAAACATATTACAAAACTGCAATAAAAAGATCCGCAATAAAACATTAGCTTCTGCGTTTTTTAGACGCTGTCCTAATAATAGAATTACATCGTATATTTTATACAGCTGCGCATGTGTTACGTCAAATATTAATCAGAAAATTGTCGGAAGTTAATGAAATAATATTTTTTATATATATATATATATCTAGTCGTATAATATCTACTTGAAAACATTCTATGAAAGTGTCGAGTTATAATTGTCTAAATCGAAAAAAATTAATAAATAATAATAACCCAAGTTGATAATAAACATCGACGAAAATGATTGACAACTAAGGTTATATAATAAATTTATGGACTACATTTGACAAAATTAGGAAATAACGATTAAGTTCTATTGTAAATGCCAAATCGTTGTCGCTCTCATTGTCATCATTGTATATAACCATCGTCGACAGAAAATGAATAAATAATTTAGTTCAAACGAAAATAAATTACATTACGTCATATATTGTATATATACTGTTATTATAATGGTGTATACACGCTTCTATCGTATTTTGTATATAATTTGATATATCGCTGTTTGTAATATATCAAATTTTTTGCTACACGAATACGTCTAAATATTATTTTATTATAGTAAAAAAGACAAAAAATGTTTACCGAGATAATTTCGTGTTTAAAAATCGGGCTCTTTTTATATATTTATAGTTCAACGAGTACAATATACGCGTATATATATATGTTTAATAAAGTTTTTCTCTATTTACGCGAAGTCTACGTATTTATAGACAATTAAAATCGACGAAACGATGTTTTCTCCGGTCTGTTCTCACAAAGAGAAATTCAATAATAAACCGTCGACAAAATAAACAAAAATACGACGATAACTCGCGTTTTTCGCGAGAAAATCGTTTTCTTTTTTTTTTCAAAATAATAACTCTGTAGTTTCGAGTAAACGAATATCGTCGCAGAACAAAGACGATCAGTTAGATCTCACCGTATATTCAAATAACGAATCGTTTCCGGTGTAAAAGGACATTTTACGAATACAATATACGTACGTATTTCGGAAACAATATATAATATTCGGCATGTCGGACAATAGCGACGAAAATAATGTCATCGGAGGCCGCCGGCAGCTTTCTTTGTCGGCCAAACCGATTTTCGTATACGAAAATCGCTTTTCAATGGGAAAATTCCTACACGCTCGCGCGCGTGTGCAAAACCATCGCGTACACACACATCGGCAAATCACGTGCACGCCATTGTTGTTCGGTTATCGTAATTTTTATTTTTCAATGTGGAGGTAGTCCGATCATTACTGGAGGATAGTAGTAATATGTGCATGTAAGCAGATATGGTAGCTATGTACATTTTGCGAACGGCACTTGTATACCGCTTTGTGGATCGAGACGAATACCGGTATAACGACGGACGAAGAAAGCGACGGCAGGAATAATAATAATAATAATATAAACGTTCGTCGGTCAATAAGTATAAAATACAAACACGCGCGACACGTACCAGTCTATCAATATCTTTATAACGGACCCGTTATAAATGTACGTTTCATTACGTACGTTCTACGCAGTTTTTGGGGTGTTTTTTTTATTTCAAAATATCGGCGAATAAAAGAAAAATACGAGAATTCGATTTAAACGTTTATTTTAAACGAACAATACTCGTAAGTATGCAAACAGATCGGGCGTTCTAAAAACCGTGTTAAAAATAGGCTCCGCGAGACTAATTTTGACGAATAACCGGAATTTTCCCGAAACGGTTTAAAAGGAAAATTATATTTGCCGAACCCGCGGTAAAAATTGATTTTTGACTACTGGCCGCTGTACATCGATAGAGTAAACGTGCCGGATGACAGTAATAATAAGTGACGATTGCGCGTATACGTTAGAAAATATTTATTATTTAGTCGATAAATTTGCGCGTGTTTATACCGATAAGAATATATTAGTGGACAAGACGCGCGCAGGAAATAGCGGGCAACAAATTTGAAGGTTTTCGCGGTTAAGAAGCGCGTAGGCCGTGTATACTGATCGGCGCGTGTTACGTAATAAACGCAAAATAGAAATATTCCGAATATTACCCGTAATTATCCTGATCACCGTAACGTCTAAAATAAGGGATAGTAAATATGTTTGAAATAACGCTCGGGTCGTGTATTACGTTCCATAAACGTTTGGGGGGGGGGGGCAATAAGCGAAATAATATTAAATAATCGGACGGCAGAAACATAATGGTCCGTATATTTCGAACATACATTGGTGTACAATACGACTAGTACTAAACGAGCGCGTGTACTTCTCGTATTTGTAATCAAATAATTAACGGCGCTATAACATGGCACGTAGCCTTCGGTTATTATGACGTTATTTTACGTAATCGTGATACGACGACGAGAAATAATGGCGACGTCGTTCCGACGGTAAGTATATTATTTGAACGTGGGCGAGAATCGAAACGCCTTCATCGGTCGTCGGAGTACATACATAATTGGTGCATATCGCTGTCTACTTAACGTTTACGAACTCGATAATTTTACGGGTTTTTTCGCAAATTTTCGGTTCGTTTCGAATAGCGATATTTCTAAAGGAACGGGTTCGCGGACAAAATAAAATTTTCTAAAAAATCGTATCGCCACGGCGTTATACAATCGTGATTTCGTTTCACTTCGTAAAATTAACGCAAGGTGTATTTTACCGGAGAAATAACGGTACATCTTTTTATGGCTCATCGCTCTTTTAATAGCTTCTGTATTCGTTGTTCTATTACGACTTACGTCGTAGTCGACGGTTATTGGTTACAATCATCATCCATATATATGTGTGTTCGTTAATCGAGTCGTTCCAACGTTTTTTTCGGAAAACGACGCACAGTTTAATCAATTACCGATCTTAGGGATGTGGCGCACATCAATCTAGATAACCGTCATAAATACGACCGGAATAATCGAACCTTTTTAGACGAATTAACGTTTACGATTGCAGGTACTCGGCATAATATGTTTGATACTCGCCTCGCCGGCCCGGTTACCAGGTACCAATTGGTTTCTATTTGTGGTCATCATCAGTTTCATTGCGACAGCCATTTGGTCATTCGTCTACCTTCTGTCCATCCGAGAAGCCATCAATTTCCCCATCAACTGGATACTTACGGTAAATACGTTTATATATATATAATATACGAAATTACAAAAATATACGCAGAGATGATTGCGCGTAAACATTTTTTTTAATATACGCCTCGCTTAGAGCTATCGCAATAATCACTGTAGTCATTTTGTTTTAATTAGAGAAATTGAAAAAAAAGTTGCAAAGGATGACGTTACAAAAAATTCGCTTACTCATATATACTCACGATTACTGTTTAGTAAAACAAAATTACGATAAATATTATAAAAAATTGAGATTTTCTCTAAGCGCCTATGTATAAAAAACGCTCTTTACACACATATTTATACTATACATATTATTGTTTTTACTCGTTAAATTTAAAACGTCGATTTTCCAGGAATTTGTCAACACGCTCCTATTAACCGTACTATATACAATTGCGTTTATTGTACAAATTTCAGCCTGGTCTAAGCCATACCACTCGAATTACAAGAATCCCAACATAGCAGCCGGGGTGAGTCGTACATCTACAAATAAATATGTAGCGACAGCGCGTAACTGTGTATTAATATGTTTTTGTTTCATCAGGCATTTGGAATTATCAACGCAGTTGTCTATGGAACAGGCGTGTACCTGATATTTAACGATTGGAAGAAAACAAGAACTACTTCAGTTCAACAATAATACTTCACATGTTTAGAATTACACAAACATTAGAACGACGGAGAAAAAAACATCTACGTAAAATTGTCCCCAAAAATAGTATTTTATTATTTATACTAATATTAATTTTCGGTCCACAGTTTTATACTTCATATTGACCTAACACAGTTTCATTTAAGTCAAGTTAAAATAATAAATATAAATATAAATAAATAAATATATATATATATATTTTTATTTATTTATATATAGACTTTAAGGATCTTTGATTAATAAAATACCAGTCATTTGTGAGTACTTTTGATAAGGTATGCCAATCAGTATTTTTAAAAGTACGAAAATTAATTGTAAAAAGCACAGACTATATGAAATATTCAGATTCATATATCACTTATTTATTATACAAAAATTCTATTATAATCATTATTCAACACATTTTGTCACCACACGGCATACTTAAGACTTCGTTGTTTATTGTAGATCGTATAAAGTATGATTTAAATTTTAAGTATTAAATAAACAAAAACTCATTGAACACAATTATGTAACCTAATGTAAAAACATATATATTTTTTTGTATTATTTTTAAATTAGTAAGACACGTTAGATTAAGTTTAAATTGTCAAAATATTTTAAAAAAATTTTTATTTTATATTAAAATTGTCTACTTTATTAGTTTTGTACAGAATTAAAATAAATACGAATTTTGAACGTGGATAAAGATTACAATTATATCGGCAGTAAGTTAATTAATATTCAACGATAATTAAAATGTTTGTAAATAAATATATATTTAATTTTAAAGCATATTTATTATTTACAAAATATATTTTATTTATATATCAAATAACAACAAACTATTACTTTGAATACATATATTTTGTTATTTTATATGTAAATTATTATTATTAATATTATTATATATTATAAAATTGATTAAAATATTTTTATTTTTTCTTTAACACATTCTAATTTTTTTAATATATATAAATGCTTTTGAAATCATGATGCGTTATTAGTTATGTTATTTTACATGTCGCGCTTAAATTTGCACACGTTTATAAATAAATAAAATAGAATATTCGATGTCATAAAGAAAAACTGATTATATATATTATTAATTAAATTGATCGTGATAATTTTAAAGGTTTTAATAAATATAATAATTTGATAGCTACATTCAGAATATTGTGGTTTTGTTCAAATTAAGGAGATTACTACACCAACGTATGAAATGTATGGAATTTAATGATAAAAGTATTTTTGAGTTATTGAAGTTTTAATGTATTTTAAGCAATAAAAGATTTTAATGTTG
>JAIPRN010003957.1:0-17916 GCA_025469175.1 Geopemphigus sp. TES_GeoC_2020 | reverse complement strand
CGTCTCGTTTCGTTAGCGTCGTCCGATTAATTTATTAAAAAATTAACCGCCCCCCCAAAAAAAAAAAAATTTGGGTCCAAGTACGCCGTCACGGGTGTACGTAATACAAATAAAAAAGGTCGATACGGTCGGTTTTCGATTTTAAAACCCTGGGACAAGCGTCCAATTTGTACATCGCGCGAGACTGGAATAGTCGGCTTGGACTGTTCGGCGTATTACGCGGGCGTTTTTGGTTGCCCGTACGTTATTACGGAAAGCGTTTACGGACGATAAAACGACCGCGGCGAAACGTTACGGTCCGGGAGTTGTTTCGTACATGTTTTGTCCGTTCCACGTCGTACTACTGAGCGTTCCGTCAATGGCCGCGGCAGGGACGGATGTCCCGAACGAATTCGGCGGCGAACGATTTGGACGGAAATCGTTGTGTGGCCGCGGGCGATTAGTTTGGTCGAGTAAACGCCGTCGGCCGTCCGTTACGAAACGTTACGTTTTCTAACGTCCGTAATACGGCGAACGACACAGCGGACAACTGGGCGACGTTTCCGGCGCTCGAACATTCCGACACGGCCGCGCGGAAGTACACGGGCGGCCGCTACGTAACCGGCGGTAAAACGGTCGTTACGACGACCGAACGCGATACATGGGCGACGATTACATAATCGACGAGAGCGTTATCCCGCGGTACGTACATGGCGCGAGATTACGAGATAGTGTGGCGACTTCGCGATAAATATTTTCGAACGTGGAAAACCCCGAAAACGGATTCACGGTTTTTAATATGGGCAAATCATTCGCTACGTACCCACACGGGCTACGACGGCGAACATTTCGCGTATAAGTAAATTACGATCGGTTATAAACCGATCGTCTCCTAGTGGTGCACTCGCGACGAATACATTACGGCGCGTCGCGTGTAGACGATACGACGTGTGGACGTCACGGACCGTGCGGAAGAAGGTATATTTGGAGTCGACGCCGTTTTTGTAATTCGTCGGCCGTTTTGTGGTTGTTTTTTTGTTGAAAGCCGAGAAGGACCGGGTCGCCGAGAAAACGTCCCGAAAACAAAACGTCCGGTTTCGTTTAATCGTCCGTTCAATCTCCGGGCGGCGCGCTATATACTCGTCGACGAAAGCCAATTAATACGTCAATCGCCGTCGAATATGTTCGTAAAATATACGCGGCTCGTATTCCGCCCGTTTGTGTATAAATGTCACGCGTACATATATATATACATACAACAGTCCTTCTGTATAGCCACGATCATATATATATATATATATATAAGTATCGTAAATCGTTATTTTTATTTTTTTTTGTCGAAGAAAAATAATCGTAATAATACACGTACGCGTATTACTATATAACGCACACGTATTATACGAAACGACGGGTCTCTGTGAATCACCTGTGGCGGTTAATATATACATATATCTCGGGGTAATAGTTAACAGCTGGTGTTTTTTCCACCCACTATACCTTCGTATCGTATATATTATATATATATATACGCGCGTGTAGTAGTTGTATACCGACGTTGGGCAGCATCACGACTGCCCAGAAACAAAAAACAAATATATAAAAACGAGAAAATTACGGTGTACGAGTACCGGCTAAACATACGACGTATATATATATATATACGGGGCGAATTATAAATTCGTGTTGGGCGACGAGGTGATTTTTATACGGAGGTATTCGTATTCGATCGCCGTCGTAAAATCAATTTCCGTCGATATTGTAACCGTATTGCTTTTCGTCGCAATCGGTCGCAACGTTTCAGCCCGAAATCTCTTTTTAAACGGAAAAAGAAAAACGCGTATTTTAAACCGACGTATATGTATATATATCGACGCGAAATAATACTTCGAAATTCGAAAAACATCGGAAAGTCGTATTCTCGGATACGAAAGGGTATCTGGCTGGTACGGAAATAAACGTCGATGGAGTTTTCACAATCGGCGCGACGGTCGATCGGTTTGCGGCGTATACGGAAAATGACGATAATTTCCCCGGCGGACGACCGCCGTTGAATAAATAAAACGCGTATTTCTCGGTCACGGGCGCGTCCGAGACGGAGGAGCGAATAGCCGAAGCGATTTGCGGGCGATCGAGTACCGCGGCGGGTATATTCTCGAAATGGCCCGCGGAAACGTACGTTCGGAAACGCTGGGACGCGCCCGTTTGTTTCTCGCGAACCGGAAACACAGAGTTTCCCCGGGGTTTTTTTTTTTTTTTTTATAGCGAGACGGTCGGTTGTCCACCACCGGGACGGGTCGTCCCGGGTAACGGTCCCCCCGGTATAACAATTACCCGTACGTCCCCCGGGGCGCTAAAACACTCGTGACCGAAAATCGCGAACGGACGGGATACGTCGTGGTTAATAACGGCCACGGATCGACGACGTTTTCGGACGGCCGTGCATATGAATACCTCGGCGTTACAAAGTGCCGTTTGGTGGTACACACGCGCGCGTCGTTTGTGTTATGTACTCGATACCATTAACCCGTCACGCGTGCGCTTCAAATTGCATACGCGACGAGACTTCGGGCGCCGGCCGTGAACGCGCTGACCTTGCTTTCACCGTTACGGCAATTATTACGATTCGTTTTTCGTTTACGCACGCGTCGTCGTCGTCGGTCGACCGGAAAATCGCTCGTCAATTCGCGCGCGTACGTTCTTAAAAAAAACCCGCGCGCGCGAAAGAGAGAGAACCCGAACTATTTTTATACGACCGAAGCCTTTGTGACGACGACGACGCGTAATGGCCCGTGGACGGCCGTTTCCGTTCCGATTTGTTCGGACCATTTGTACGCGCCACGGCGTTCGGGTGCCGGGAACGTCGTCTGAAGAGGCCGGACAAAATGAAACGGAAAATCGCGAAAAACCCGAGACCGGATATTATCGCGCTTACGGTGTCCGCTTTGCGCAGCAAATATATCGACGTAAAATGGCCGGAAAACAAAGTACGAGTAATTCCGTTTTCGAAAAATTCGACGGCCTCGTCGCTTTCGTAGCGACCGGTTACAGCGAACCGACCGAAAATTCTCGTTGGCGGATTCCGCGCAGTACATGCCAGCCAATAATCGTCCCGGCCGCGCGATTCGTTCGCGAAACGTTCGTACGCGTTTAGGACGTTTCGTCCGTCGACAACGGGCCGTTGTTTAATGGCGCCGGATTTTCGTCCGCGCGTTTTTACTTCGTCGTACGCTAATTACGATTCCAAAAACGCTTTGATCGAACTGTTCCGCCCGTTCATAGCCGACGTCTTCCGACTTGGTCGGATCGCGGCGTCATTCTCGGTCGCTAATTATTTTTTTTTACGGTAACATTATATCGACCGCGGCGTTAATGTTGATTTCAATTTCGCTATCTATTCGAATTCGATAAATATTAATAATATAATTCCGTATATGGCGACACCGGAGTATCGTACGAACGTCTCCACAACCGCAAATTGTCCAATAGCGGACGACCGTCGATGGTTGGGACGCCGTCGTGTGAACGGTCGCGGCGAATAAAAGAAGCCCTAATGGCTCGTAAAGCCGTAACGACGACGATTCCGGTTGAGTTTTTTCGTCACGATACGTCGTCGTCGATATTCCAACAACTCCCTCCCTCTCCGCACCCGCCCGCTCACTTGGGATGAACGTCCGACGGTTTCGCGTCCGGACGATTTGGGTTTCGTTCAGCGTCCTTCTATGCGTCCACGCGCGTCTCTGGTGTACCGGGCGCGTACGAAACGTCAACGATTATACGCGTGCGCGCGAATATAAAACGTCAAATCGAAATTGCTCCTCCCGAGTGGCGACGAGCGAAAACAACGTTCGTTTACTATATCGACCATATCGGTTTGCGGACACAAACGAATCGGATTTACAAGCGTTATCGGTTTCGATCACGGAGTTACGTACTCGCGCGTAAGTAGGTTACATTTTTCGTATACGAGACGTTATCGGAACGATATACTCGAAACCGGAATTTTAATAACGTACGCTCCACATCGTATTTGTACGGATTTTCTATCGTTCGTCCGCCTATAATTGTACGCTTGCCCCTCCCCAAAAGATGTCAACGTCCCGCAGACGTGTGTCGAAACTTTGTCTCGTCCGCGTAATTATTACGTAACCAAGTCATTATTCGAACGCGATGGTCGTCGTTCGTTCGATATACGCTACCCTTTGTCTGTAACTGATTGGCCGGGCCGCGAGAACTTAGGACGTTAATTACGAATAGCGTGTTCGCTCCCCGTACGGACTAATCCCTTTAAGTGTTTCCCCGGAGATATTCCCCGGACGACGGAACCAACGGCGACCCGATTATACGATACACGCGAGTAGGTTAAAATCGGAAATCACTTTTTTCGGTAAATCCCCTTCACACGAAAAGCAAACGGTCCCTTCCGGTTCCGTGAGGCCGGAAGGGCCAATGGGTACTTAACGAAAACGGGAAAAACCGAACGTACGGTATATATTTCGTGTAATCTCGAGAAACTCGATTCCGTTTCGAGACTAAGCGAATGCCGACGAAAATTCTGTGAGGCGGCGTCGCCGACCCTCGTGACTTTTCGAATATCGAGCCTACTCGTACATTGACGATGTACGTGGCGAATACTTGCGCATACGAAAACGCTCGCGGTACACACGCGACGATTTACAATAGGGAATGGATTACACGCGGCGTTAACGAATTACGACATTACGGTCGGTAATACCAGAAAATACCCCGTCCCGTTTTCGGGGGAACAAAACGGTTTTCGAAACGTTACCCGTGTGGTATACGCGTAATTCGGTCAGCCGCTCGGGACAATCGAACGAAATTGCGTCGGGTCGTCGGTGAAGACCACCGTTAGGTATTGCCTACGGGCGTTACGTTCTGGTAGTGAATCGCGTGTGTCGTCGTCGTCGCCGCCGGCCGGAGAACAGAAAAAACGGTTGTTTTTTCGGCGACGATTATTTCGGGCGACCAATTAACGTTCGGGACTATTAAACGTACGGTCAAAGGCCGCGTCGAAACATAGTACGTGGCCGGCGAATTTTCGGGACGACACCAAAAACGAAATTATACGGCCCGTATATATATATATATATAATCGACGTAATTGTTTTGTCCGCGCGTATCTGTAAATATAGATATATAGTACGTTAAAGTGTGTCAAAGTCACAATAGTATATACGTTGCGATAGACTACGCCGTTCGTTTTACGCATACAGAATGGAACGCGGGTCCATACCGCCCGCGCGTACGATGGACGACGTACGCCCGTGTACGATTTACGTGTACGGTTCGACAATAGCGATAACGACGGGTCGATTGTGACGGCGGGTGTACACGACGTAACCGGCATTGTGTGTGATACCGGGCCCGGCGGTATTGACCGGCGAGCGTTCCCGCGCCCGCGGCGTTCTGCGCGATAAAGAAAACGCGCCACGCCGCGGCTAGCGAACGGGTACGTTCGTATAATATTTCACGGCCGAGTGGGTGGGGCTTTTTGTACGTCGCGTCGATGTTTGGCCGGCCACGACGCTATCGAAACGACGTCCGAAGGGTTTAATCGAACGTGTACACGTCGTTTCGAATCCGAATTGTAATACGATCCGTCGAGCGTATTAACGCACGCGCGCGTACTCTGTACGGACGGGCTAAAAGAAGAAAAGAAAACACGCCGTAACCGAACTCCGCCGAGTACGAAAATGTACCGCACGAACCGACCCGGGGCTCGGAACGTCTCCGACCACCACGCGATTCTTCGCTTTCCTTAACCGCACACCCGTCGTGGTCGAAAATTAATTCGGACGACCAGGTTTTTTCGTTTTTTTTTTTTTGTTTTAGGTTTTTAATCGTCCCCGATATCGTCGGTTTATTTATCGACCGCTATCGCGTGTGTACGACGACACGCTATTTATTATTGTCAATCGTTTTTAACGTTTGTACGCAATCGCCGTATTATGTATATATATATATTCGAACCGTCGAATGGACGGAAGCGGAGGCCGTCGGGCTTTTTACGCGACAAAATGCGTAAAAGGTCGTTTTTTTATACGGCGATTGCAACGCTACGTGGACCAAAATGTTGTTGGTCAATGGACGAGAAAACGGAACAAAGGTAATGGAAAAGGGGTACGTCAACGTATCTTGGTGATGAGATAATCCGCGCGAGAGAATAGGCGAAGACGGTGCGCGCATGGCTTTAGGCGAGAAAAGCCGGTGCCGGAATGAGGGGTCGACGAGAGGAATGACAACCGGAGGTAGCGGAAAAGGGATACAAAGCCAGGGGGGGTGCGTGTAAAGGTGATCGAGCGAAGTTGATGAGGCGAGGGTGGCCGATAGAAGGTGAATATGAATTCGAAATTAACGACGAAATTTACCAATTTTACTTGGCCGTTGACGTGCGAACAGGGGTTGGGGGGTTAGCGGGTTTTTTTTTGGGGGGGGGGAAGGGGAACGAACAACAACTTAAAAACGCGTTAAATACGGCCGAACGGACGACGTTTCCAAAACGCGCGTCACTTGGAAACGACGACGCGGACATTGTCAATACGTAGGGGAAGCGGTTCGGTGCCGCCAAAATGCGCGCGCTTCGAACTTACGGCCATTTTACGCGAACGCCGAACGTTAAAAAAAACGTTTTACCGTCGCCCGTGTAAATTATTCGTGTAATTCCTCAAGTACTCGATATATATATATATATATAGCGCGTAGGCTATCGCCCGTCGCCGTCGTCGTTATTCGACGATCGATTGGTTAAACTTAACAATAATTACAGGTTTCCCGAGAACCACCGATCGTACTATATATATATATATCGATATACTTGTATAACGTAAATACGGCTATTTAAATAAATTACGCTCGTCGTGTTATTTATTCGTATAATTTAAAATCGCGAACACGGAACACACGCGACTCACCAAGACGAGATCTCCGCTACTCGCCGCGCTACGTCCGACGTTTTCGGTTTTCCGTCCGCCGGTCCGCTCTGCCGACCGGACGGGTACATTCCGTCCACGCCTTTGCCGTTCGTATGTCGCGAGCGTCCCGACCACGGGTTAGTACCGCCGTAGCGAATGTACACCGAACCGCGCGGTCCCATGCCCGTTCCGCGATGACTACTAAAAAAAAAAACACAACACGACGTCCTCTCGGCCTTTGAAAATACGGTTGAAAACCGAAATAACTTATTTTTCCAACGTATTATCATTTCTCCTCGATTTCGAAATTCGTCGTACGTTTAGGATATTTTTTTGTACACGGCGTGCCGTGGCGACGTCCAACAAATTTCGTTATGAAACCGTTCGCGAGTGTTTATATAGCCAAGTCGTCGTCCCTCCCGAATGTACGACGGAAATGACAACAACGAAACCCCGTTTTCACATTTTCGGTTACGTTTCGTTTACGAATAATTTGGAAGTGGCGAAGGTGATGACAGATGATGGTCGAAAGCGTTTCGGAAGGAGAGCGCGTAACCGTCTATCGTCCCGAACGTGAACGGTTATTGTCCGGGAAAACGCGTGCACGTTTACGAGACGATCAACGATTACGGAAACTGTCGTACACCGCGTAGTTTCGCGTTGTTCGTGTTTATCACGACGGTTACGAACGGATTATGTTACGAAATCATTATAGGGTGCGGATCGATTTTATAATTTTCGAAAACGGCCGCGTGCCCCGTCGCGCGTCATTCGCCCGGAAAACCCGATGAAATTACGCCGCCGCGCTCAACGGTTCGGTCGCGAATTCCCGTCACGGGCCGTACGACGAACAGCTTCCCGAAATAGTTTCCTAATTAACGAAACGAGCTAATCGGCCGGCCGCCCGATATCGGAAATAAAAACGTCTCCGAATGTCGCTCGCGCGCGCGTGTTCGTATAATTGAACGCAATCAAGTTCCTCTCCGACGTGTACGTAATTATTATGCGCTAGTTAATTAAACGGTTTTACGTTCACGTAACACTTTTAAATAATACGTTTATCGCGGACGTAACTACACACGTTAAAATAATCGCGGAGTTAAAATTATAGGGAAAAAACGGCCCCCCCCTGATATTATTAATTATGTACACTAATTGCGCGTTAATTAATATAATCGTATTCGCTTAAGTATCCTCTACACCTTTTAAACATTATACTCGTTACTTACCCGGTAAGAACTAGTCGGCGGTTTTTTTTCATCGCCGATATTATCGATATTATCGGCGCTATTATTAGCCGTATATTAAAACAACGTCGTTTCCCCTCGCTGTTCTATCCCCACCAAGGATAAAAGTCGAGTACGTAAAGTACACACACACACACATACATATGGCTACAAAGAACTCAAACCACACACACGCGCGCGCGCGCGTCGTTGGTGTCGTACGTAAGCGCGTTAGTTCCGAACACATCCAAAAACGCGTATCTCGGGTATCACGGGGGTAGCGGCGGTCGGTTCGACGCGAAATACATTTTAATTCGTATTCGGCGGGCGTTCGGTACGCGACGGGATTTCCGTTTTCGATTAGTGTTTGTATTTAGAATTACGGCGCGACACCACCGGACTTTACCGCAATTCAATCGTCGTTAGAAGAGTTAGGCGCGAAAAGAAAATATTGCGTGTATACAATAATAATCGACGATAATTGCCGCCCTTTTACGACATCCTCGTCGTACGCCGTTTTCGGATACGAAACCGCCGGTTCTACACGTCGGCTACAAAAATAAAAACGCTCGAAGAAATACCGGGCATTTTAATATCGCCTTTCTTTCTACCGATACGCTTTTACTCGCGATTCTCTTTCGCGCGTCGACGCCCCGCGATTATCCCTCTACATTGCCGGACGATCAATTCCGGCGGAACTCGAGCGATTCACTTCGGAAACCGTTCCGCGATCAACGAACAGCGACCAGTGGCGTACTAACGGTGGATGGTGGGGAGGGAATAAAATCCCCCTCCGAAAATTTTTAGGAAAAATTAATTTCTTACGAAACACGTATATTTTTAGTCAATAATAACGAAAAACTAAAAATACGTTTAAACTTCGTTACACGTTATATAATATAACGTTACAAAACGATTAATCTATTAAGGTTTATAAAGTGTCTCGTTTCGTTAGGGTCGTCCGATTTTTTTATTTAAAAATTATTCACCCCTCCCCATCCTGAAAATCGGGTCCAAGTACGCCACCGCGGTAGACGTTAACAGGCTGATCGATATTGTGACGGTTTTTCGAATTTTCGGAGAGGACACGTCAAACCGCGATTTTCCCGACGTCGGCGGAAATTCCGAACGCGACCGCGAACGACGTTCAAGCGTCAGGTGTTCCCCGTACGGATTTCGCGAGTCGACCGAACAACATCGCTGACGACGGCTCGGTCGGACCGTCCGGAACGGACACATTGTAGACGGACCCGTAGTCGAAAGGATACGGAATTTTATTACGACGTACGCGCCGAAAAACCCGTATATATTATTATTATACGCGTAACGTGTAATTTTACGAAAACGTCGTTAGTCACGCGACGTCGAACTTAAACGATTTTTGGTTTCGGTTTTTTGGAGTGGGGGGGGGAGACGAGATGCGCGGAGCGGTGTTTTGCCGTAAACCGATTACACGATTGCGCGACGAGATAATTTCCCCGTCGGACGGGGACACGCACGACCGACGTTTGTACGTAATATTTGTGCGCCGCCGTCGCCGACACGTGTGCGTGAATTATAATAATCGGCGGACTCGTCGTTCGCGCGTAAATTCCGCCGAAATATCGGAACTTCCCGTTAGCCGCGGTCTATTTTTCGAAAAAACGAAATTCCGCGCTTACATGTCCCCGGGCTGTCCGAGTGTTTCTACGAGTTCGTCGAGTTTCGTGGAACAACGCGAAATCTCGCGGCCTCCGCCTCAGAAACGCTTACGAAACGCGCACGTCCACCCGCGTAAAGTTCGACACGATTTTCGTCGCGTTTCCTTTTTCCTTTCGGCGTTCCGTCGAAATTGCGCCCGTTTACGCGCCGTCGTCTCATTACCCTCGTCCGCGCTTGTTAATCGTGCGCCGTAAACGGCCTGGCCAGCACGTAAACTTTCGCCGTCCCGTACACTTTAACGAATCCCTCTCGTTGATTTCTTTCCCGATTCCGTATTCGCGTATTTTTAAAAATATGTTTTTTTTAACATACGCAATCCGTACGGGAACAATCAACGTACGTGACAACCGGCAACTTTTTATACGATTCGGATTTTTTTTTGTCCGTACAAAACGGTTTTCCGTTAATCGAAAACAATCAAACGGTCTCTCATCTAGTTTCGTTTTACGCGCGTACTTCGGCCATTATTGGTATTTACCAACCCGGTTGATTAGGTTAACCGTTACACTCGTTATTCACGAGATAGAAACCTATCGACGGAAGTCCGTGTGTACGATGTCTGTCCCAAAAAGTATCCGACCTTCCTTTCCACGCCGGTTTTATTCATCCGTCATCCGGCCCGTGGGGAATCCTCCAAAGTAATCTCCATTTCATTGAACGACACGCTTGTGTGTTTCGGTGCTTCCACGTCCCGAAACGGTTTTAGAAAAGAGTTTTCGGAATAGCGCCTTCAGCGCGCTCGTCGTGTTGTTTCTAATCGTCCACGTGTCGTCGAATCGACGGCTTTTGAGTGGCATTTTCGATTTCGGGAACAGCCAAACGTCGCAGGGAGCCTATGTCAGGACTATACGGAGGCTGGCGAAGTTGAGCGATCGTGTGTTTTGCCGAAAACAGTCGGGCGAGTTTCGAACGAACGCGCTGACGCATTATCGTGATTGAAGGAAGAAGCCAGTTCGCCGTTCGGGCCAAAAATGCGGCCGATTTCTTCGCACCGGGCGCGCGATCTTTTCGGAACTTTAACGTAAAATTCTTCGTCGATCGTCCGACCTCTTGGAGCATATTCGTGGCGCACAACACCTTCGTAATCAAAAAAACAATCGAAAACGCCGGTCGGATACTTTCGGGACAGACCTCGTGTACTTTTAGTATTTATCAGCAGTTCAATGTATTGGTAACGCGAATGTTTTTGGTTTTGAAACATTCCCCCCGCTCCACAAAACATAGTACGACGAGCGCGTGCACGGGTTCCCCCGTATTTTCACGAGTACTTCGAGATACGCGTTTCAATTTTCGATTGTCCGGGAGCGGTACGTCGGTCTACGACAACATATTTCGGGCCAACGTCCATATTACGCGATAACTGAACGAGTTGAAACAATAATTTCGCGTCGACCACCTCACCCGTACGGTTTCCGTATTGTTCGTTCGATCCGTCGACGATCTCGTATTATACGAATGGAACGGAGCGTTTTTACCGTTTTTTTCGGCGTAGTTTTACCGGCCCGTGATATAGTGGTTACGGTGTGTGTGTGTGTGTGATATTCTGCGGTTACGAGACTCGTCGGGACGGGAGGGCGAGAAACGTACGATCGTTGGTAACTTTATACCGAACATGGTAACGCCATATCGATCCGTATCTAATTCGTTACGATTCGATTTTGTTTGGTCGGGACCGCGGGTACACACACACACACCACGTGGTCCGCGTCGTTCTCGCCTTTTCACTACGCGATAACGTCGACGTGGTACACGGGCGTCAGGAGTTTTTCTGGTCCCGAGCGTTTCGTCCGATTTATTTTTAAACGTAACAGTTGGTTATTAGTGATACGCGACGATAATCGTGTGGAACGGTATTACGGCGGCACAAATAACGCGAACGAACGAAAAAAACCTAAACGCGATTATTGGTGGACGGCCGTCCGGTAGAAGGGAACGAATAGGAGGCGTGAAAGTCTCGACGACGGCCGTTTTTCACGTACGGCCCAACAAACAACGCCGTACTTGCTTGCGTCGGGCACGTGCCGCCGCCGCCGCCGTATAATATTTATATTCAAAACCCGACGAAATATCGCGATAACGTCCCCACCGTTCGCCGCCGCGTCACATAAATCGAATGACGAAATCGCCTACGCGAAACACACGTGCGTACGTCGGCATCATTCGTACACGGCACCGATGAGGGGTGGCGGGGGGACGGCGAGATTTCGAGGCAGCGAACAACGGACCGCGTCTCTTTACGGAAACGATAAAAACCGCGTACGCGTTATTTTCGCGAAAATAATAAAATTACGTGGCGTACGCAAACGAACACCGCGGACGCTATTCGTGGAGCGCTCCGTCGACGCGTTCCTACGACGTTTCAATTGAACGACGGTCATCTTCCATCCGGACCGGCTCGTTTCCGTTTTGTCGTTTGTCTCGGGCCCGACGTTTCCAACGCTCGTATTCAGTACGTGTAATCCCGTGTTCGGCCCATCCCGACCTTTGTCGACGTCGAATCGTCACGGAACGTGCCCCTATCGGTCGCGCGCGTCTTCTATACGTCCTTGAAAAATAACAAATTTTTCGCTACGTAAATCGAACGGGGTTAGACGTTTTTGTTTTCCTCGTATTTTCGCCCGAGTGTTTTATTTCCTAGCCGTTTTCGTAGACGCCACGAAACGCGTACGCGATATTACGATACAATTACGTGACGTCAAAACCCTTTGTAACGCAATTATAATTGTACCCTCGGGCCGCGTCCGAACGAAATTTAATTATACGCTCTGGCCGGATTTAAATAATAATTTGTTTATCGTCATTTTTTTTTACGTCTAAAGAACGCTTAATATTTCCACGGCACATAACAACGCCGCGTATTGCGCACTAGTTACGACCATTCTAAGCGTACGTGGGTAATGTTCGTTCCAATTTCGTCGTTATTACGATTATTATTATTACGTACGTCCTTGCGATTTCGTTACGACGTATCGCGCCGTTTCGCGCGTAACCAATAGGAAAAACACGCGCGCGTAACGTATCGACTATTGGTCCAATTCGAAATCATATCTCGGTCATCGCGAACCGTACGGTACGTAAAAGCCGTTTGTTTTTTTTTTTGGTTTCCGCTAACTCGAAAATCCGACTTAACGATATACGCGTACGTATTTGAATTCCGTACGTACGCGTCGTACGGGCGGACGCTAAACGATCGGAGGCGTATGATTACGGGTCGCGGAAACGACGGGCCTATTTTTTCGTAAAAATCCTTCGAGCGAGTTCGAAAAATTCGTATTTCGTGTTTCGCAATTATCATCGGTCGGTCTCTGTAATGTATGAGTGTACGCGAGCAAGTATAATCGTATATACGTTTTAATAATACGGGTTTTCAAACTGTTAACGCGCGGACGTAAAATAATTACGTTATACTCACATTCGGCGCGAGTTTATGTTACCTAACGAAAACCGCAACGCGTATATGGTCGTACTTAGGCGAAAACGGGCGTGACGTCGTACGATGTAAGATTTAAGATGTTTCGTTAACGACGCGCGTGAAAAACCGGAAACGGGAAATTTTCAAAATGGTTCTCGATCGTCCGGTGTATCTATCCCCGCTGTCGTCCTAAACGCGGTACCGAATCACGGTACAGAACGATCGCTTTTAGATTTAGCTAATTTAGCTAAATTTTAATCGGTTTTAGCCGATCGTGTACACCGGTCACGCGCGTTTTAGCACCTCTCGATCGGTTCCCGAACGAATGGCCGACGTTCGCGACGGCGAACCGAATACCGTTGGTTTTTTCGTCTCCACCGTCATTCCTATCCATTCACCCTTCACACTTGGACACGACGCGTACAAAGGTACCGCCGATCGAGTACACAGCGCGTTTCGGAAACGTCGACTATTTGAAACGAACAAAAAAAAACAAATTCGCCAACGGTCTCGTCCACGATGTTCAAGCGACGTCGCGGTGACAAATTCGGAGCGCCCCCTCGTCGAGTACTCGTCTATAGTTTATCGACAATAATGGACGCGCGAAAAAACCAGACGCGACGCGCGTATAATAAATAATAACAACAACAACTGGTACAGAGAAACGTTTCGAAGTACGTAATAATAATAATAATAATAATAATAATAATATTTACTCGACGAAATAAAATCGTTTCCGTACGATTACGTTGTTTAATGACGAATTGTAGAAAGCGCGGTGGTACGTAGAGCAACGGGCGCGCAGGTACGTACCATTTCTGCATTTTACGTACACATTGTTCGTGTACTTCAATCGACGACACCCGCCCGCGTCCATCCATCTCGGCGGACAAACGAAAAGCGCGCGGCATAATTACCGTCGCGCACGACGACGACGACGTACGGTTCACATTCGAAATCTTTATTCCCGCGGTCGGCCTTTAACGCGAATATCACGGCGCGTTTGCTCGCGCGATAAACGCGTATCGGGGAAACATTGGACGTTGATTGTCAACCGTAATTAATATTATTAATAGACTCGTGCGTAGAAACACGAAACAATTTCGGACCGACGGATAACGACGACGACGACGACCGGACCGCCCGTGCGCCATACCGACGCGCGAGAAAATGCCGCCAAAAATAATAACGGAACGAAACGGAAAAAGATACCCGTCCGGGTAATTAACCACGGTTTGGTAACGACCAGCTTAACATAATCTGGCGATTTTCCCGCCAATCAATCGTCACGGTTTTCCATCCGACAATTCTACCAAACGTTCGTACTAAACGAGAAATAATATTTCCCGTACTTTAATCGTGGTAACACACACGCGGGCGCGTGCGCGCGTCTACCGTTTTGTTCGGAAATTCCTTTTCGTTACCCGTGTCGGGGTAACCTAACCTTGCGCCCGTTACCGCGTTTATTTATGCGCGCGTATTTTCTCATTAAGCCGTCCGTTTTCTTCACGGCCGACGGTTATTTACGCGCGTATAGACACACCGAACGCCAACAAGTCCGAGATATGCGTCGGAACTGTTACAGAGGGGGAGGGGAGGTATTGGGTACGGCCGACGCGCGGCAAATTCTACAGAACGGATTATAAACGATGCCCGTTATAATCCGTCGGAATTACTTGATCGACGAATTCCGACGGACGCTCGGCCTCAACCGTTTCTAACCCGTAACTACTTGAATACGATACTTGGACACGAATGTTTTCGGCGAAAGGTTAAACAAAAAAAAAAAATAAAACCGCTTTATCGGGGCGCGTTAAAAGATTTCGGACCCGAGTGTTTCGGGTGTTTTTACCGTTCGGAGGCGGTAATAATAAAACACCCGTGACGACGTTATAATTATATAAATAAGCGCGCGCGGGGGAGGGGAGAATTGAGAACGGATAGACTTTTTTCCACCATTTTTGTATCGAACGTTTTTTTTTATCAACAATTTACGTTCGGGTTTTTTCCGCTCGAAAATAACGTTTAATTCCGTATATTTCCACCGGCAGTCGCTCCGTCGTTCCCCGATATTTCCACGGTCAGTCTGTCCACGTGTTCGTCGCCCCGTCCCGTGATCGGTTACGAAACTCGGGTCGCGTAACGCCTCCGCCCGTTCGAAATTCGTCGTAACCAACAACAACAAACGACGTAACGTTTCTCCGACGTTTCCACCCCAACCGAACCGAACACCGCGGTCGCCTGTGTACCCGTTGGCCGTACGGTTAGGTTAGGCGCGCTTACCGACGGAAAACGGTTCGAAAATCGATTTCACAAATCGCCGTCGTCCGTGTTTGTTATTAGGCGTACAAACGACAAAATTCGATTTTTTCGGCCACGTTCGACGTTTATTTCGAAAGAAAATTCCGGCGGAAATATTCGCCGTCGCTTTCTGTACGCCATTTTTCAGGACGAATTTCGTTTCGAAAAAATTGAATACGTCTTTGGATACGATTAAGTCGTCGAGCCATTGGAAGCGTACATCGGACGAAGCGTGTCGCATCCACCGGAATATGTGGTAATCGGATGGCGCAAACGAATGCGGCCGGTGTCGCAACACGTCCCAACCAAGACTCTCATTATCGCGTCTTCCGTTCTGGATGCAGGGGCCTGGCGTTGTCGCGCCGCAATTTTACTGGACGGTCTCCTTTGCCTGTATCAAGAGGCGTGTTCTCTCTAATTCTCAATTCATTAACCGACGTTTGGTAGCGGTCCGCGGTAACGTTCGTTCGGTTACTACCAAATGTTCCGCGAACCTTGTGCCGAATCGATGAACAGTTGTACACAAATCGCCGGTGTCGTGTTTCCGAGGGTTGTTCGTCGATTAAACCGAAATTATCGCTTTTAAATCGCTTAAATCAGAATGCGTCATACGATACCGTACGTTCGCCGAGAAAGGAACGCACGTTCTACAAACATTTTTTCCTCGTTGAAATTCGTATAAAACGCGGTGCCGGATATGACGCCCCTTATTTGTTGCCATTTTCGACTCTACTAACGTCGAATATATTGGACGGTTACGTCGGGCCTTTCGAAGAACTGTGTGTTATTTTTAGCCGCTATAATATCGACAGCGCCGCGAATTACGAAAGAACGGGAAAATCCGTTTAATTTAAAATCGATTTCGTAACCGCTGAAACGAATTCGGATTATTCGTTCGGACACCTAATATTTGCCGTTATAACGCGCCCCACTTTTATCCTCGCTAAATGCCTAAAAACGGTTTCGAACGACGGCGGTAGTACCGGCCAGTGGGTACTAATTTCGGGACGCACAGCTCGAGAGCGCGGCTTTTTTTCCGTCGCCCGACACTCATTTTCCGAATCCAAGCGATCCAAGCACGGCATTTAAGCGTTTTCGAATTTCGAATTGGCGAAATGCATCGTCGTCATCTCTCCTCGCCGCGGTGCCCGGCAACAAACGGATCCGTACGATTCGTCCCGTATATTATTTACGGCGCCCGTCGACAATAATCGGTCGGTCAATACGAAACTGGTTTTGTTCGACTCGCCGAACGCGCGCGTACGTATTTGCGCGCGTCGCGTACTAAAGTAGAACGCGTGACGGCGATAAACGGAAAACCGTATATAAACGTTGGTAATGGCCGACGGTGGTGGCTATTGCTACCGCCGGGATTACGTACGGCGTTCTTCCCACTAGGTCCGCGGAACGTTTACCGTGGCCGAGTTACCGCGACGGGAAAAAGCCGCGGCGATTAAAAACGATTTTTTTTTTTTTTTGTTGCATACGAACGACCGCGGCGAAATATTAATAATCGTTGCCCGAACGCGGACAAATGGCGACCGGGCGGTACGCGTAACGGCGGACGAGCGCCGTACAATGGAAACGTCGTGCGGGTTTTCTCGGATCCAATATCGACGAGTCCGTTGGCGGGGACCAGCGCGTGTTAGATCGTCGTCGATCGATGCCGTCGCTTTACAAAAAAAAAAAAAAATACGATTTTCGTTCGCGATGGCACACGGCGGTACCGTTTGTAACTTAGCCTTATCGGGCCTTAGGTACATTGGCGCGGTCGACGTTGTACGATCGTATGCGATTGAGTGTACGTAACTCGTCGATACGACGCAAAAAACCCGACCCGTACGCGGGGAGTCGGCGGTGACGAGTGACGGCGATATATTACGCCGGCGCCACCGTCCGTTTTGACACCGAGTCAAGGATGCCGCGACGGATACGAAATTCTCTCGTCGTTCAATATCGTGTGTGCGTAAAATTGGTACATCGATACGCGTTCGTCAAGGTTCTGTCGATTTTTCTAGGTTAACCAACGCGTGTGTACGTGCTTCGATAAATACGAAAAAATACGCGTTTATTATTTCGCCACGGCGTAGGTTCCGTTTTGATTTATCGTTCCGGTCGTTTAATTTACGGGCGCCGCGATTGCCGGCGACGCTTTTACGCCGTTCGACGGTTAGGTGGTTAGACGAGTCGAATAAACGTCGAACACCGTGCGGCACGGACAATCGTCGGCGTACGGACACGAGCGCGCCGCGCGTTCCGCGACCGGGCCGATCGGCAAAAGTCGAAACCGCGAAAACGGCGCTCGCCGATCGATTAACCGGAACCGGTGTAGCGGTAAGCGCGAACCGTTTTGTTTTTTTTTTTTTTT